>LLEY01000151.1:0-153747 GCA_001414485.1 Calycina herbarum | reverse complement strand
AAAGTACTGGTGGCGGCGCATGTCTTACAAGAGGAGGGGTTGTTCTAAACACAAGGCTCTTCCCCTTCGGCAAAACATTAGAGATATACGACGCAGAAGCCAAAGCTGCCTTACATGGTCTAGAACTAGCCCTAGACTCCCCTTTCTGGGCCTCGGCTACGAAGTGCTGGATTTGCCTCGACAACCTCGAAGCTACACTACAACTGACCTACCGGTCTTGCAGCACGTCGCAAGAGACCTTTAATAAGGTATACAGCTTCACTCAGCTATACCCGGGGAAGATTCAGACAAGGTGGTGCCCTAGTCATATAGGAATCCGCGGTAACGAAATAGCCGACAAAGCTGCAGGAAAAGCGGCTCGAACACCCCCTTCTGGTTCCCCTCTACTCTGTACTGCTACACTTAAGAGAGAGGTTAAAGAGACAGGGATCAGGCTCGCAAATCAGCTCTGGCAGACAACGCTCCCAGATACCTATAAAAACCTAGGACTTACTTCCTAGCTTTCAAAACCTAAGACTCTCCAGCTACCAAGAGAGGTCCTAGCTCGGCTAATTGCAGCTCGAACTGGCCACGGAGACTTCACAGCATACCACCTTCGCTTCTTCCACCTTGATACGTTACTAGAAGCAGGGAATTGCAAGTGTAAAAGAGCTAAAACACAATTCCACCTACTCTTCTATAGGCTAGCTAATAACAAAGATCCAAGGCTATTAGCTAAGGCGGAGGGAAAACCTCATCTTCTATTCGGACCCGGCTGCGAAGAACTCTTTAGCAAGGTCTGCGCTAAAACCAAGTTCTTTACGAAAATCTGTCCTTCGAGATAGCTTAACTCTTCTTTCCTTTCCTTTCTTTTTCTTTATATATATATATCCCCTTTGTCTTTCCCTGATTCTATAAACTAATTAAGAACAAGGGCTGTTCCGAAAGTGGAGCTTCTCTTTAAACTGTCTCTTGTAAATTAGCTCACTCGTTTACTATCCTTGTAGCCTAGGGCACCCCCCTAGCGTCATTTGCCCTCTTTTGGGACTCTTTTAGGACTTAGCCCACGCGAGCTATTCTCCACTTGACGTTAAATAGAAATAAATTAATAAATAAATAAATGATAAAAGCTCCTGGCTAGCAGGTTTGAACATCACAGTGCTTCGAATATCTTCATCCCACAATAACATTCGACAGTGCCCCTACAATTCAGCATTAATTTTGCCATTCTTTAAAGTAGACGAACCTCTGGTGGGAAGAACATACCAACCCTTCCATAATCCTGTCTATAGCTGTGTCAAGACGGTCATCGTCCTCAGAACCAACCCGACCCCTTTTAGAAAACCATGCATGCCGCTATTCCATTCTAGAAGATTTAGTCGCCGCTCAGTGTAAATTGATCCTTGGGAACGTTCTGTTTCGAAGAGTGCATGAACGGCGCGCTCGTAAGATTGTCGAACTTGATCTAAAGAATATATGAACCTGGCTGCATTAGAACTCCCCATATCTGCTATCTCTTCAACTATCGTCGATTTGGATGGAAACACGTCCAGTATGTCCTTCATGGAGTTTTCCATTCGTACACGGTTGGTCCCTATCAGGATATTAGCACGCCTTCTTTTCGTTGAAATTAGAACCAAGAAGAAGGGATAAAGAAAACTGTTTGTTACAGAACTCGTCCTCCATCGTTTGCTGCCTAGAGATCTCCCGAGCCAAACTTATAACGGCGTCTTCTTTGGGGTATCAGGCTTTTCTTCCCGAGGCGGCAATTTGGCAAGAATATCGGAAAAAGATTTATGGGATGGATTAGCTCTTTGCATTCTTTTGGCCGACATAATCTCCTCTGTCATGCGTTTCGTTGTAATATCAACTCCTTCTTTGATACTTCCAAGGTAAAGGGCCTTTCCCCCAAAAGCTGACACTCTTAAGTCTAGGCACTAGGTATCAGCGCAGTTTCTTAAATTGCAGGGCAAATGACTTGCCCAAAATTCTTCCCTTTGTATCCCTACATTCATTGGAAAATTCAGCTCTGCCCTTAAATTTCGAGCATACGGATAGCTACAACGTACCTTCATAGTGCGACACCCGTAAAGGATACAGGGAATGTGTTACTGGTATCTTGGGCTGTATCAGAGTTGGCAGGTCGGAGACATCGAGATCAGTTAGAGTAGGCCACATGGGCTGAAGCCAAAAGCCTAAAGGTAACCTGCAGGATCTCGGAGTCAGTATGATTCTTTGGGTATATTTGAGGAGTAGAAGGAGCAAGAGTCTCAAGGACTGCTATAGAAAGTTTAGGTATAAGGAATGTTTCAGCTTTGGAATTTACGTAAAGTGACAATGTAAGAAAAGGGTATTGCCCTCCGGCACCTGCTTTACTTGAAATTGTTTAAAAGACTCTAGAACAATTATAAATATTGTTTAAGAAGGTTTAGAAGAATTAAAAAATCGGTTTATTGATCCTCTGAACCCCTCTAGAACAATATTTATATTTGTGAGAGAGTAGCCGCTTAATAACATAGAAGGGTGCCGGGGAGTAATGACCGGGCATCTTACACAAACACTGAGGCCAACCTTGTGTCATTTTGGTAAAGTCTGGGAATTACCCAGAGAAGCTGGGTACTCACGTTTGTGGTTTTAACGCCCATTCCGAACGCATTGGTTTAGGAATTCCTCCCCAAATCTATAGTCATCAACATACGAAAGACCCTTTTCTATGAATCTATGATAGCATAGACTTACAGCAAACTCCATGGCCCGACCCAACTCTGCCACTTCTACACCCCAAATATTAGTAACTAGTTGCAAAAAAAAGATCACTAGGCTGATTTACGTTGCTGGTGAAAATATGGCTCATCTCTAGATCCCGAGTAATTATTTGGGGGCTTGTTCGCACGAAGAACCTTGTGACGAATGGCCTGGTACACAGCATGCGTAGTTTCATGTGTTAACGTACTCGCGACGAAAAACTCAATCTGACGTCTTTCGGAGTTAGTATTACTATTTCTGGAAGTATGTCTGAGGAAATAAAAGGGTAGTATGGAGGAAGCCGGATCGTCCAAGGAGGAAATGGAGACTTTCATTCTAAAACAACCTAAAATAGGGGAAAGGAACTCGGAGAATACCCACAGTTACAATCCTCGATCATAGATTTGAAAACACTTTCTATTATTAAGTAAGTACTAAGACATTCCAAAAGAAGGAAAGAGAGAGAGAGAGAGAGAGATAATGGGACGAAATATGAGTCTAAAGATAAAGCTTCGTAAATGTGATAAAGGCGAACATAGCAGTAGGATCTCATACTCAAATTCTCTTCAGCTTGAGTGAATTCCTTTTCCCCATATGTTTTCTCAGGTAAAAGTTGTTTGAGTGGCGTCTCTTTCTTGTAGCTGGATAGATATTTTCCATTTTTAAATACTTCGTCTGGGAGCCGATTTTCTTCTACTGGCTGGGTTTTGTCAAGGAGGAGGGAATTGAACTAACTAAGTGTTAAAAAAGTAATTAGTACAGAAATGGGAAAGCATACAAACGGCAACAGACAAGCCTGGCTAATCATGCGTGAAGCTAAACGGAGTATGGGTCTCATCATATCACGAACTCTAGGTTCTCTCATGCTCCATTCACCTATGAGCGGACAGTCATCTTCGAGACGATAATAGGACACTACTGCATCAAGCATATCAAAATCCAGGACCCATCGCTCGGTCTTATATATAGGATGTATTTCGTTGGTTAAATTTGGTTCTTGAAGTCGTCTGCTTGAAATTGCATCAAGATCATATAGATCCCTAGTAAGAGCACCGTGTTAGTAGAATTCTTCAAAGCAAGGCAACATCTAGGTGAAGTTTTGTTAGAAGTATCCTTACCTCGTTGTAAACATGTAAAGCATTTCTTTTTGAAGGTTTTCGATTTTTTTCGCTTCCTTCTCCTCTTCTGTTTTAAGGCCATCTGTATTTACCCACCGATCCCTAAGAGGGTTGATTATACGATCGATATTTGGTGTCCCATCATATTTGTCTTTCCAATAAAAAGCCATGGCTTTTTGTTGCGATTCTGGTTTATAACTAGGCTTTGGACGACAGGTTACTATCAAATTCATGCTAAAAAACTATTATCACACAAATTTTAATGAAATGAAAATTCTCTTTGTTACCCTTCAACGTCCATTTCTTTGTACGATAGTTGCCAGGTGCCAAAAACAGCCAATAAATATTCAGTCTCACATTCCCCGATCATATATATGTAGAATTCTAGCACATAAATCGTAGAAAGCTTTCGCAATTCAGCTGTGAAAGCTAACATTTTCAAGCATCCCCAATTTGGAAATGAAGCCCTCCCCATCCGGCCAATAATAATCCTCATCAGCAGTCGTCCCCGAGTCCGCAGCTTTCAACTTTTCCCAGACCCACGAGTCAATAACCAGATATTTTAAATGTTCCTGCAGCTGATGGTTCTTTGAGAGGAGGTCGATAGCCCATCTTTCATGTAGATCTCCACACAACCACAACGCCTCGGAAGCGAAATTGATATACACTCGCGTTCGACATGGAATGCCAAGTTGGGCTTTGGAGAATTCGAGAGTCGAATAGTAGGATAGGGCGAAGGTGCGCGATTCTTTGCAGACGCTGAGAAGAATTGGTTTTTGGCTGTGGGAGAACCACCCGCCGGAAGGCTCTTCGAAAGTTGCAATACAGCTAAGCTCGACATGTTTCCGCGAGGATGCTATCGTTTCCCAAATTTTGAATCGAATTTCGGGGGGTAAATGTGAGAAGACTGTAAATGAATCGATGGATTTTGGAGGAACTGGTTCTTTGTTCAAGACGCAGTGACGGCGTTGGTGCATCATGGCAAAGCGTAAAGGTTCTGGGAACATCCACGGTGATAACTGCTTGGAATCTGGATACATCAAGACCATCGTGTTCTTCTATATTTGTGACTGACAAAATTGCTCTGTTGTTCATCATCATCAGCCTTTTGGTCGGAGACATATAAAAGTTGGAAAAGATTGTGCAAGACTTTTGGAATATTCGCAACTATTATCGGAGATGATATGGGAGAATTGGGAACTTGGTTTCTTGATTCTCCCAGACCTTCTTGATCAATAACTATCATTGTCTGGGGATATTTCGAACAACAAAGTAGGACGCTACCGGGAAACAACGACTGGATCTCTTACAAAATATCTGCACAATTCCCATGAACTTGAGTAGAAGAGCACTTAGCTAGAAGATCAATTCCTACACTCAAGTCCTAGAGCGGGGGATTTTCATCCTTTTTGGAAAAGAACTCTCAACACAAAACATCTCACGTCAGGCCCTTCGGTGCGCGTGGCACAATAGAAGATGGCTCTCGAGCACTCGCTCCTTACTTGCTAGCTTTAAGCCATATAAAACAATCCAGAACACAACAGAATCGTGCCACAGCCTTGCAGAAAGTCCTCGTCCCCAGTGGCCACAATTACAGCAGGCCTGTGGTCACGGGACGGGACGGTCATACGTTGCAGCACTCTTAAAAGCAAAACGAGGGATCGGTAAGGAAGAGGGTTAGCTCGGCTAGGAGTAAGGGGGAGGGTCCATCCGTACGATTAAGCAAATCAAAATTCTGATAACTTGATTACGACTCTTGGAACGGGAGAACTTCGGCATCACAGACAGGAGCTTGGCGACAGGGTTGCCCCACATCCACTCCAAACCAGTCCCCCACAGGAAAATCGCAATTGCAACTTAAAGACGACACTCTCCAGCCTTTCTTTCATGATGGATCATGATTCCTGGATCTTGAGGTCAATATGGCCTCTCAATCTTCCAGGTATGCTCCTATACACCCTCACCCAAAAGCCAGATTTCTGGAATATACATTTGCTGACCATTACAAGTTGTCGTGGAATTATGGCACACCTACCGAATTCCCATAATTCTTTCTACCGTCGCCATTCTGCTTGTAATCAGAGCAATTCTACATTTCCACACGCCTCCACAAGGTCTTTCTGGAACTCCTGTACGATCCTTTCCAACCCTCTCCTCGAAACCCAAAACTACCCCTCCACAACCTATCGAAAAGCAAGTCGTAGCGGAGAAAGGACCCAAGAGAATCGTTGGCGGCCTTAAAAAACGAAAGAATTCACAGGAGGATGTCAAGGTTGGCGAGGAGAAGATCCAAGTGCTGGTATTCTTCTCGTCTTTAACGACTACAACGGAGAAAACCACCAAGGCCTTCACAGAAGGACTGGCACAAAATATCAAAAGCGTTTCTACCTCTGAAAGATTCCTTGAACCGGAGATTTTGGATCTAGCTGAAGTTGATTATGACGAGTATTTTATCAATACGCCGAAATCTAAGCAGAGTGTCCAGTACTTTTACCTCATTCTCGTCCCAACTTACAATATCGATACTATAATCGATACCTTCCTCGAACATCTACAAGAGACGCACAATGACTTTAGAATAGATACGGCGCCTCTATCTTCATTACTTGGGTATTCGGTTTTTGGGTTTGGAGACCGGGAAGGATGGGCGACGGAGGCGGATGGATTCTGTTCACAGGCTACGGATATTGATAAATGGATGGCGAAGCTCACGAGCAGAAAACGAGCGTTTCCTTTGGGCATGGGTGATCCCAAAATCGATGCCACCGAACGATTAAAAGAATGGAAAGAGGGAGTAGAAGAGGTCCTGTGTCACATTGCAGAGACAGGAAGTCTAGGAGAAGGAGTAGTAGGTAGCGGAGATGCTGTGGAAAGCGATGTTGAAGATTTGGACGACGAGGATGACGGAGAGGTGCTTTTCGAGCCGCAAAAGCCCAAGAAGAAAGCCACCAACAAGGATGATCCAAACGATATGGAAGACCTAGGAAACGTCCTGGAGAAGGGCAATAATGATACCGCGGCTCCAGAGGAAATGGAGATCGACTTTACAAATTTCAACAAGAAAGCAAGAGCACCTGCTCCAGTACCAGTCATAAAAGAGATGGTTCCCAAAAACTCACCCACATTCAATTCACTCACCAAACAAGGCTACTCGATCGTGGGTTCCCATTCCGGTGTCAAAATCTGCCGTTGGACAAAATCAGCTCTTCGAGGTCGAGGATCATGTTACAAATACTCATTCTACGGAATTGCTTCCCATCAATGCATGGAAACAACACCCTCCCTCTCCTGCTCCAACAAATGCGTCTTCTGCTGGCGTCACGGCACCAACCCCGTAGGAACAACCTGGAGATGGGTAGTCGACCCCCCAGAAATGATTTTCAACGGCGTCAAAGCAGGTCACTACAAGAAAATAAAAATGCTACGAGGAGTCCCAGGCGTACGAGCAGAAAGATTCGCCGAAGCAATGAGAATCCGCCATTGCGCTTTATCCTTAGTCGGCGAACCCATCTTCTATCCCCACATCAACGAATTCCTCTCCATGCTCCACGCAGAACGTATTTCCTCCTTCCTAGTCTGCAACGCCCAACACCCCGATCAACTCGCAACCCTCAACCCCGTAACCCAACTCTACGTCTCCATCGACGCCTCAAATCGTGAATCCCTCCGAAAAATCGACCGTCCCCTCCATCGCGATTTCTGGGAACGGTTCAACGCCTGTCTCGACATCCTCAAAAAACGTCGTTTCGAACAACGAACAGTCTACCGTCTCACCCTCGTAAAAGGCTTCAACGTAGACGACGAAGTAGAAGGCTACGCCCGCCTCGTAGAACAAGGCCTCCCCTGCTTCGTCGAGATAAAAGGCGTCACCTACTGCGGAACCTCCTCCTCAGCATCCGCCGGTCTCACAATGCAAAACGTCCCTTTTTACAGCGAGATTCAAGAATTCGTCCTCGCTCTCACCGCAGCACTCGATGCAAAAGGTCTAGATTACGGGATCGCAGCTGAACACGCACATAGTTGTTGTGTCCTCATAGCTAGTGGAAGGTTCAGAAATGAGCGAGGAAAATGGTGTACAAGAATTGATTACCAGAAGTTTTTTGAACTTTTGGAGTCGGGTGAGAAGTTTAAACCTGAGGATTATATGGGCGAGGAAACACCTGAGTGGGCTACTTGGGGACAAGGTGGCTTTGATCCTAGAGATGAGAGGGTGTATCGGAAGGGAAAGAACAAGGTGCCTTTATCTGCTGCTGCGGAGCAGGTGATGGGTGAAGATATCAGGGCGGTGGAGGTGGAATAGAAAGATTTAGCATAAGCGAGCAATTGCATGCATAGGAGTACAAAATAAGAATCTTGTACTGTAGAAAAATCATAATTTGACATTGAAAACGACGTAATCATTTTTGGCGTGTGATAAAGCAAATCAATAATGCCAGTAGCTATACGGGAACAAAATTCCTCCTTCCTATGATGCCGTACCATAGGAATACAACTCCAGAACACCCCCGCCTCCCCCAGATTAATCCCGACCGAAATGTGTAAGGAAACGAAAATCATTATTTTAACCAGCAGCACTTGCACCACCACTGGGTCCTCCATCCGCCTCGCTCAATCTCTCTCTTTGGACCATGACCCGTTCGTTGCAAATGTCAATAAACATCTCAAACTTCTGAATCATCTTATCCTTTTGTCTCAATTTCTCCTGCAACTCCTCTCGCTCCTTGTGCCATTCCTCTCTTACTCTCTCGGTTTCCGATTGTGCTTTCGCAACTTCGGTTCGTAGCTCGGCGCGGAGTTTCTCTTCAAAAGTCATGGGTGGCTTCTTGTAGAATGTTGGGAGCTCTTCCATTGCTGATGCTTCGACACGAGAGGGGTCGCGTTTTATGGCGGCGCGGGCGTTGTAGATGTCTCGTGGGAGGTAGCGTACGTTGGGGTTTTCCCGATGGAGTATTTCGAGGGTTTCTTTTACTGATACACCTAGTTTTTATGTTAGCATGTTTACATTTCGGGATGGTGCGGGGTAAATTACCATTCTCTTCTAGAGCCTTGACAGCGGCAACGGCTTTTGGGTCCAACTTTCGTGCTCCTGGGTGTTCGGTCGGACTCTCGCTGGGTGGATGATTATGCGATAGATGTTCGCCATCTATTCTTCCTCTCAAAATCCAAGCTGTCTTCGTTTCCAAACCGAATACTCCAAATTCGCAACCGCACTTTCGAGACTTGGTCTTTCGCTGACGAGCTTCTCCGGGTACCTTTTCCTTGTTTGTTCCACCTCGATCGCAAATCAAAAATACCTTCTTCAAACCTCTGTTATCCCGCTTTGATCTTCCAATGACAAATGCGTAGCCGTGAGACAATGCGTGTGCTTGAGCTGCTGCGAATAAGGCGTCGAATGTTGGGTAGCTACCAGAGTCGGGTGGTGTGAGCATGGTATCTGGTGCAACAGGTGGTCCGGCTGGGCTTGGTTGATTTGCGAGCATCGAGGTATTCGGATCATTGAGTTGTTGATCAATTGCGAGTTGAGGATCAATCATTGACATATCTTGAGGTTCATGTGGCGATCCTTCTTGAGGGCGAGATCCCATATTTGAATTGACTGGGGAAGCCGTCATGGTTGGTCTCTGCGCAGTGAGGTGTTGAATAGATGGGGAGCCATTTTGCGATTGTCTTTGGGTTTGGTGGTTCATGGACGGTGGTGTCGGGTTCATAGCATGATTGATGTTCATGGGGGTATTTTGCAAACTCATCGATTGTTGACCGGGCGTGCCATAGTTTGGTATATGTATGGCGGTGCCCAAGGGGGGAGGTCGACGTTGCGGGGTGTTTGATCCAGATCCCGTCGACGTGTTACTCAAGACACCTTGAGCGATTTGCTGCTCGGCAGACACTCCACCTCCATTCTGAATGCCATTTGGATTCGGGCGCGGCGGACCTCCTGGGACTTGTTGGATGCCGCTCGGGGTGTAGGGGGTCGAGTATGGCGATTTGTGACCTGGTCCTCCTACACTACCACCCGGGCGTACCAGTATTCCTCCCTGCGTTGGGCGAGGAAAGCCGGCGCGTTGCTGCTGCGTGGGCGTGGGCGTGGGCGTGGGCGTGGGCGGTGTGGGCAGGTTGGGTTGGACTTGAAAGACATGCTGTTGACGCGCCTGGGGTTGGGAGAAGGCCGGCCTCGGATTATTGTTATTGTCTTGCGGAGTGAGAGGCATGGTGTTGATGGGCCTCCTGGACTTGATGCATTGGCTGCGTGTCGTGTAGCTATCAATTGATGATGTGCGATCCCTCGTCGACGGCCTCGGTGTGCCTCCAAAATTGTAAGGTGACTACCGCTAAAAATGGGCAAGCGTGGAGCTAACGAGGAACCTTCACTAACTAAAGCAGCGGCAGCAGCAGCAGCATCACCATTTCACGTCAACTGCCAGCCAAAGAAGAAACCTTTTCAATCCGACGACACTTTCAAGCAACCAGACGAGAGGATTGGAATTATTCCTTTGAACTCATCTTCCTTTCTTTTGTTTTCCGCGTGTTTGACTCTTATCGCCGCTCTTGTCTGAGTTATCGTCCTAGCCTCCTTCGATGTTAACCCGTTTATGGGGTTTAGAAGAATTGCAAAGGCTACTTCTCTAAACACTCTCTGATACTTTTACTATTCTGAATTGTTCAAGAATTCCCGAGACAATAGAGGGAAGGGGTATACGGAGAGAAAAGCTCAGGACTCCTGCGTCGGCGGAGGCTGGAGAAGTTGCAAAACACGACAGTCCCCGTAGTTCAATGAGCGTTTGAGATTTGCGTTCTTTTAACCGTTTTACAAATATGTCTAGTTATTGCGCGTTGTTGAGACCCTTCTTGTTTAAGCAAGCATCATCGTACCTTGGTCTTTATTACATACATACTTCAAACTTCTAAAATAACCCCGGTTCTGTTATAAACCCCTTTTGAATTCTCCTACTTGCCATTCTCACCGTGGTCGTTGCTTCAAGCATGCTAAGTACTTCACGAACTCGGATGACTTTGCGAAAGAACTTGGAAAAATCAGGACACCAAAGAACACCAAATACCGGGCTTCCCGCATCAATTACCGGTGATACTGTTGCGGCGAAATACTTTGGGGGTTCTGAATAATCGTGTCTTTGATAGCGGGAGAGTAGCTTCATATTACCATGAAGCCCGGTGTGCGAGATATGCCAGTAAGACAATCTGTGCAAAAGCGACATCTGGTATGCTTTATTCACTAATTATAGAATTAACTCATTCTGTCTAGACAAACTCTAAATTCACTACAATTAACCTCCATAGTTTGTTGAAACAACTGAAGTCTTCAAAACTGTCTAGAATATCTAATGCTATATACTTTTAAATTTAATTAAATTTAAAAACTCGCGAATAATTGGATTTAATAGCTTGACTTACTAGACTCACTACTTAATTTATAGATGGGCAACGTAATTGGTCAATTAATCAGTTGGTGAATAAAGCATACTAGACCAACTTTCCAATTTTTCTAGACCTTATTGAATACACTCTTGTTATAATCCAAAGTAAAGCAGATGCCGCAGAGCAATACTCGCTTCTCTTATTTAAACCTTCGCTTAACATGCACTTATGGAGATTAGCAACAAGTTTTCCTTAATTGCCGATCTGGGGTTCTTCAGTGGCTTTGGGATTGTTGGATTGGGTGTCGTATCTTCACCAAGCCGAGTTGGTCGGCTTACAGGCATTGTCGCTCATGGCGGGAAGTTGGGGGCCTCACTCAGCCAAACCTCGTCTTGATTCAGTCACCGCGACAGAGCAACATTATTTGTTCACTTCCAACACACTACAGTCAGCGCACCGGCCGGACCGATTATCAATGGGATTGACACATTAATAGCATTCGCACGTCTTGCGATTCCGCCCGGGGCTGCCTACAATGTTTTCTCGGTTCCATCAGCCACAGACAGACGGAAAAGCAAAACTTCGGTTCTCCGCGCCTTCTTTGATAATCTCGTATCGTACAAATACAAGGCGGCCAATGAAATCTTTCATCGAACCGCTTTCCTCAATACATGGCTTGTTCCGCCTCCACATCATTTCTAGAATTCCCAGGCTCATCGTATCAGCCCTTGAACGCTGTGTGTGTCCGCGTCGTCGTGTGATGCGGCTGAGAATATGGAGAACTTATTTCAATGGATGCGTTCCCTTAAAGTGGGACTTGGACAATGGATTGTGTTCTTGTGTTCTTCCAAACAAAATAGCCAATTGAGTTGTGTCGCTTATCACTGGCGACTCCCCAACGATTCGAATTACCTTTTGATAATTGACACTTGTTAGTACTACGAACTTCATATTATCGCCTATTGTGACGAAACATATATCAGGCTGCTAACTTAAGCCAACAGACTTTCAAAAACCATATAAACTCCCAGTATCGCCTATCACAAGTCTCTTCACTCGGCCATGACCACTGTAGATCTTAAAAGTTGTCAACATGAAGGAAAGGGTTTAGCTCATGGAGATACCACCGGTGATGCTGTCACCCATTATTTTGGGTGCTTGAAGTATGCCGAACGAGACTCATTTCTCGACAATCTTTCTGGAGCAGACGACAAAGTCAAGAAGAAAATCCAAAAGGAAGAAGATCGAATCGAAAGACTGAGAGGCATATTTGAGGCTGAACGTGATAGTACAGCCTCCGGAAAACTACTTCGCCAGTTCAAATTTATGAGAAATACCCGGCTACCCAGGAAAACGACGACTGGAACTCCTTCGAATCCAAGAGTTCACCAGAACACTGAGAATAGTGGTATATTGACACAATTTTCAGAAGACAGAGAGAAACAGTTTATTCTCAAGGATACGAATGCGAATGTCATTTACTTCAAGAAAAAAGAGAAGGAAGGTCACCTTGCACCATATGACCATCCACAGTTCTCTCCTAGTACTTTTCCAGATCAAAAAGTTCCTCTCAGTCGGTTACTCGAGGATAACCTGAAAGAAAACCCTCTGATGTGGGAATGCGAAAAAGATGTGATTCGTTATTTCCACATCCCGGCGAACAACATGGAATGGATTGAGGTGAGTTAATCTTGTTCAATACAAAACCCTTGCAATGATTGTGACTTTGTGGTCCTTACTTACAACTGGAAAGGAAGCCATAGCCCGTTACTACAAGGAAGAAAACCCAGATTTGTCTGGGCCGTATCGCAAACCACGCACACCTGCGGAACAATCGAAAACAAGAATGCTTTTACGGCCCCAATTTTGGAAAGGGCTTCAGCACGGTGATCGAACAGATCTTCCTACTCATACCCGCCACATGCGGCCTCGTTGTTACCCCATTTCAACTAGTAAGGTGCCTCGCCAAGAAACCATAGGATATTGCTAACTTTCCGAGATCACGAGAACATCGAACAACCTAAAAATATTGCATTGTTTGTAGGTTTGATTTTTTTTCTCTGGGTGGCAGAGTGGTGCTAATATATTATTAGATGCCGTATCTCCACTGGGAGACTGATCGACGCAGGTCAAGAGCCGCAGAAGTGATCATGAGATACGGCAAACCATTGTTTCAGTTTGCTGATGTAGTAGACAAAAAAAGTAAACGTGTGAGCATTTCCAAAATGGGAAGGACGACATCCGACGGGTTTCGTGAAGTCATCACAACCATCGTTGAGCCTCCCCGTACCCAGAATCAACAGCAAGTTGGCTCGAAGAAGATAATCGTCAAAATTTACAGCCAAAAACCGTTGGGGAAATTGCTTTTGCTAGCTGCGAAATTATACGAAGAGCTGGATTCATACACCGACGAGAAGGTTATTGGTCACTACTTGATGGGGCCTTCACCTCTTCATCCGAGACGAACGCTGGACCAAAGTTATTACTGGACTCTTCGGGATACTCGGTCGAGAGATCGTGACCAGGTCGTTTATCGAGGCACTGCGCCATCTCATAAACTCATTCATCACGACTGCCCCAATAAATTCACCAGAAGAAATGAGGATGAACCACCTTGTGAACAATGCCAAGAAAATTCCAAAAAGGTAGCTAGAGTTGTCATGGTTGATCAACTTTGGATGTGGATATTGGATGAAAGTAAGTGTGGTACCATTACGAATTTCTGTCCTCACTCCACCATTTTATACCCGTCACTAAGAATTTAAAGATACGGTTATTACCTGTTTTCCCAAACGACTAGGACGTAATAAGCCGGACATGTCAGCAGTCCAAAAGTGCATTCGTACCAGACTACGAGCAGCGCGTATCGATGAGATCCGATCCGTTTATGATTTAGGAATCATCATAATTGACCAATGCGCACGGGTTTTCTTCCACCGGACCCAGTCAGAAGATCTTCAACCTCAAGTGATGGATGCCTTCGCTAACGCTATCGGAAGAGTGGTAAGACAAAAATCTCCAACTCCCGCCCTTTCATCTCTTATACATCTCACCCAAGCATAATGAACATCTCTAACAAGTAAGACCCACAAACAAAGTATAGCATTCGATCATTTCTGGGAATGTACTCGTCTTGCATCAAAACGATATGCCTCAAGAGATCAACCAGACAACGGCATGGGAAAGAAATCTCAGAATGTGCTATTGGATATCAACCCCGAAGGAGATCTGCTTCGAGAGATCAAAGACATCATCGATGAGATATCTATTATGATACAAATCAAGAAACAAGAAGAAAACGTCACTCGAACTTTTCTAAAACAAGTCCAGAACTTGCTTCAGAAACCAGAACCAGGCCCTCCAGGTAACAACAGAAGCGATTCAGGGTTTCCGAGTCCTAATTCTCCATATCCGAGATCAAGTCCGACTCCGCGTTCGAATTATCCCACTTGGTCAGATTTTGAGTGGACGATGATGTCAGCAAATGAATTGGCGGAAGGGATTCAGAATCAATTGCGAGAGTTAGGGTATCTTAAAGAAGCAGCCGACAATGCTTCCTTGGGTGTAAGTAGCTACGAACACACCTACAGGGGTATACTGACCTCCTCAAGCTGAAAGATCTCCTCGACCTCAAGCAACAACAAGCTTCCGTGGTAGAAGCCCGAGAAGCAGTCAAACAAGGAGAAGAAACTCTGCGACAGGGACGAGCAATCATGCTATTCACAGTGATAACAATCGTTTTCCTGCCTTTATCGTTCTTCGCCGCCCTCTTCGGTATGAACGTCACAGATGGGACGAAGTGGAAATATAAAGATGTGTTCGAATTCATGAGTATACACCCCGTAACCCACCGAGAATAACTGATGACTAAAATTCTTAATAGTACCAATCTCCGTCATCGTAATATTTGGAAGTCTTTGTCTAGCCTTTTCCAAGCTCGTCCGCGCACTACTCTCCTGGGCATTCAACATCACATGGACAAAATTAATAACGCTAACGCCTATGTACGTCTCGTGGCGCAACACCCCTTTTAACAGCAAGAAGTTACATGAAAACCGAAAGATACGAGTCAATAAGATGAAAAGGGGAGCTCGACAACGAGTAATTGAGAGAAACGAAGCGGAACGAAAACGACAGGAGCAAGAACAAAACGAAAAGGAGAGGAATGAACACGAGGCGAAGAAAACTCGGAGTCAGACGAGACCAAAGCCTTTTCCAAATCAAGGAGCTACTTTTGGGTCGAGAAATGGACATGGGCGGGGAACTGGAAGTGGACTTGGTAACGGGAGTGGGAGCGGGACTGTTAATGGGCATCAGAATCAGACGGGTGATACAGTCATTGAGATGACGCAGATGACTTCTGGTCGATCTCCATGAACGATTAGGTATATGCCTTATGTAATACGTGTACTCCATTGTGTTTTGGTTTTGGTTAGGTTAAGCAAATACATAGTTCGCCAAGGGTTACCGAAATTCGTAACGATAGTCTCATGGCGCTTGTTCCTCTATAATTCTCCACTCTCCTAAAGATAATACAAACCTAACTATCCAAGCTACTGAGCGTTCATTAACTATAGCACTATTCAGAGTATCACGTATTTGAAAAGGGTTGGAATACTTAGGATAACTAAAGGGAGTCCAAAGATTCACATAATTTCTTGATCTATAGGCTGTAGCGAATTTGAGAATATTCTATAATATTAGCTAGTAAGTCTAAATCCTTTATTTTGATGTTTTATCCAAATAACTTTTTGATGGAGGTTAATTATATGGAATTCAGAGTTTATCTAGAAAGAATTAGTCAATTCTATATTAGTGAATAAAGCATACCAGGTCTCTTAATTCCCCTAGCTCTTCCCGATTGATGGTTACAATTAACCGAGAATAGTCGCACAATGGGATAGAAGGGTGTCTAAGAGCAAAGTCTGGGAATTTAGTATATCGATAGAAAGACATGAGAATCTGTAGCCTACCCTAGAAATAAGAAATCGAAAGTGTTCTCTCCATTGCCTTGACAATTCTAAAAACTTTCATCGATGGGATTAACGACATGTTCTCCACGACCCCGCACTTGCGGAGAAATATTTCACGGCACAACGACCGAGAGTCATTAATATAGATACACCAATATCATTAAGGCGCACCAAAGAATAGCTATGCTACAAGAATGAACAAAAGAAAGAAAAAAAGAGGCGCAATCTGTAAGTCTAAAATAGGCAAGACTGGGTATAATAGCGACAGCAACATCCATCCCAATGCCTTTCATAAAAAGAGAAAACATGCTAATGTGGCAATAATCCGTACATCCATCCTCGCATCCGCTCGCAAAATAAAAAAAGAAACAATGCTCCCTAAAATCTAATCACAAGAAACGAAATTTCTCATACACACAAACACTGCCTCTTCATGCAGCTTCCGCCATCACGTGCTCTCCCTCATCCAACAATTCCGTGATTCTGTCTAGATTTTGAATCATGCTTTGACCCTGAC
Source organism: Calycina herbarum (assembly GCA_001414485.1). Classification (NCBI taxonomy): domain Eukaryota; kingdom Fungi; phylum Ascomycota; class Leotiomycetes; order Helotiales; family Pezizellaceae; genus Calycina; species Calycina herbarum. The sequence continues at coordinate 137,041 of LLEY01000151.1, read as the reverse complement.
CGACAAGGAGAAGCTTTTCGGCATTTGCAGGTAGTCCGAGATATGTTGGTGGTTCTCTCTCTGGTAACTTCTGGATCCATTGCGTGAACTCTTGAATCGAAGTTCCACTAGGGACAACCAAACTACCGTCGTTGCTTCCATCTCCGAGATTACCAGCGGCGCCCTCGACAAGTTTATGTCCAATTTCATATGCCGCGGGAGTGAGGAATGAGTTGACCAATTGTGTAAGACGAGCAAAATCACCCTCGTCGTCAATCTTGCCTCCATATGTCTCGACAATAAGAGTTCGGATCATATCCCACGGAAGATTTTGTGGTGCTACATTGGTGCGACCTTTCGCCACTGTCTCGACCCAGACGTCGATAATGAAGGCAGAACATTCATACTACTTCAAATTAGCACCTGACCATACCATGAACGCTGATTATTACTTACATCACTGTCATTGAATTCCCAGAAGCCCTTCCACCCCAAAGTTGGCGCATATCGCAGTCTTTCCTGGACTACGGCATGCAAAAACGACAATAACAAGTAAAGTCTTGATCGCTCCACTGGTGTCTTGGTCGCCCTGGAAGAAAGAGATGCCATGGAATCCTTCATATTGGCTCTCACTCCAGCTGGTTGTTCATACATCAGCACACGCGAAGCCCGCAACAAGTTCACAGGAATCTTAGGACTTGACTCCATCGAAAGGAATAGTCTGAAGTCGGCATGTGGTTTGAGTGAGTCCATGCGTTTCTCAAGGCTCTGTAGCCAAGTTGGAGCCAGATGGACGTTCTTGACAAGGACCCAGGATCCATTAGCTGCCGCGTTACTGATGGCTTTGTCGGCAGTTGCCAGACCTTCATTAGATCCCATAGCAATGTTCGTACATGAGGCACGGGAACGTTCTACCAAGTTATCAACCTTGTAACTAGCATCAAATCCAGGGCTCGAACACAAGGCAATTGGACTGCTCGCGGAGACTTGATGGACAGTCTGTTTGAGGTCTTCGGTCGATTCCAGAAGGCCTGAGCCAAAGACAATTGTGACAAAACGTTCTGCTGTTGGTACAAACCGATCGAGTCGGAAGAGCTTGACGAGAAGCAGCGATATAAGTTCCTGATCGCGCTTATCCGCAGTCGGCTCCCATACCTGCGGTACATAGTTTTCTCCAGATTCCTCGAAAATGAAGCGATCCCAAGTCTCACTGGACACAGCTTCAAGCTTGCCTTTGAGCGCTGGGAGTTTCGAGGCCTTGGCAATGACTTCCTCTCTCTTATGAGACTCGGTTGACACATCAGTGCCAATGACGCTTTCATCCAGGATTACACCAATCAGACTCTTGTCCATCTTGAATGGGGCAGCTTGCGCGAGAAGCATTGCTAGAGTAATCTTGTCCTTCTGAAGCAGGCCGAGAGCTGTACGTTGATATGTTGTAACGAATAGCTCTTCAACAATAATGTCTCGTCGGATGCTATGGTTTGTTTCAGAGGCTAACCGCTTGCCGTTGTGTAGCACTGAGTGGAAGATGTCGAGAAAGTACTGTAGAGAAAACTGGTAGAAGTGGTTGAGGTAGTGCAGCTGCTCCAAAACCGCAAAAACTGCGCTGCAGGATTTGGCAATAATGTCGTATTGGAGAGTCGTCTCCTCCACCTCCTTCATTACACCTTCGGTGCCAGTCATCTTAGCTGAGATCTCCGCCGCCTCTTTCTTCAACGTTTCCAGAGTTTCAATTACGTTGTCATCGTCAAGAATGTTGCCGCGTGATTCATTGAGTGCTTGCAACAATCGTTTCTCCAACTGCCTAAGATGAACTTTGAATTCACCTTGCAATTTAATGAGGTTGGATCTTCGCTCGTCGACGTCTGGCCGCTCCGATTTGAGGACCTCGTTCAAGGACTGAGTCTGAAGACTGCTCTGAGTGACAGTAAAGTTGACAAATGTAGTTCGACTACAAATGTCCGGAGGGAAGGTTGCAGAAGGATCTCTAGTTGACAAGTATATCTTGAAAGCGGGAGAGAAATCGATTTCTTGTTTGCCTAGTTGAATGAGAACACGACCGCCAGTCTTCTGGTATTCTTTGTTGAGAACATGGTTGAGGATTGGATCCAAATATTCGGCATCTTGGATAAGAATTGGGTTACCAAATCGGAGGGAGCTTTCCAATTGTTTGGTAAAAGAGTCATCCAGAAAGCTGGTAACGGTGAGACGTCGGTCTTTGCTTTCTTTCTGTAGAAACTCTGTGACACGACCGGAGGGATCGATGATTAAGGGGTAACGGTTGAATCGTTTGAGGACAATTGCATTTTCGGTACACAGATCGTCCACTGGCAGAGAGTTTTCTTGCCACTTTAGTCGTTCATCCGCAGTCGATAGGTACTCTGTAATAGGATTAAGTTGCTTGTAATTGATACCCGAGAGTTGTAGCTGGTGTATCCAGTCTTCCATCATGGTTTTTCGGAATTGCTGATCGTAAAGTCCACTGTAGGCCAGGAATGCTGCCGCAACAAGCACATCACCAACAAGGGTACTGATTTGTGTTTCGAAAGATTTGCTTCCCTCCTCCCAACGAACCCTCTCAGACGAAAGACTGTCAAGTAAGCGTACACTTCGATCAACCTTGAATTTGACTCGTTCCATCTCGGATTTGATAGCCTGAGTTTCACTGATCAGGGCGGCGTACTCGGTTTTATAAGTGGCGATACTCTGCTCCAGCTCTGTGATAGTATTTTCGATGGCTTGTGCTTGTGCCTTGGTCTCAAGTGCTTGTTCCTCAAGCTCAACGACTTCATTTCTCAATGGACCGACACGATCGAGAATCTCGGAATAGTTGACCTGAGCTGTTGCCCATTGTACGAGCGGACCGCAAGCCTTACTTGCGCGATTGACTCTCTCATATGTGAAGTCTTCTTTGGAGAGGTAGTTCTTGCGCATGCCTTCGCGAAGAGTTCTGGTCATTTGTCTTTCGTTGTCATAGTTCACGATACTGGCGATAAAGTCGTCCTTACGAACGACTGCTTGAACTAATTTCCAATCCTTTCCAACTTTGTGACCAAGGAGCGTACAGACAGATTCAAGGGCGTCTCGGACACCCTGAGGCGGATTACCCATGGATCGAACTTCGGTAAGATGTTGTCGTTTGATGTTGCTGACACTCTTTTGTGCCTCTTCGACAGCAGGCTCCGCATTGGCAAGATCGTGCATGACAATCTCTTTTCGTTCTGCAACAGCCGTCTCCTGCTTTTCTAACGCAACTTGGATTTCCAAAGATGTTGTCTTTCGCGATTCGGCTTCCCTCTGATCTGCAATCATACGTTGAAGCTTCTCATTTGCCTCGTTATCTTTACGCTCGAGTTGGCCTTTCTTTTCGGCGAGACTGGAACGGAGGTCTCTGACTTTGTCGACAGTGTCTCTCAACTTTTCGAGTCCGACATTAAGATGGCGCTGTTGCTCCTCAAGATCCTCGCGTTTCTCGTTGTACAACTTGACATATTGGGCAACGAAATCTAGGAAGTGTCTTGGAGTCAGGTACGTAATGCGACCTTGCTGCCTGAGAAGCTTGGCGTTGAATCGATGAAGCGAGTAGTGTATGTAAACCATTGAATTGATGACAGCCTCGCGATGAGACGCAGGTAGATTGAGGTCGCGGTAGGCAACAGGTATGCTGTCAGGAGCTGTGAAATTGGGCTTATCAAGATCAACAGACTGGGTTAATTCTGTACCGACTTGGAAAAGAGCTTGATCGGACCAGTCTCCAAACCAATTGAGGACACATCGATTGAACAAGGCGGGACTAGTCGCAGCCTTTGATGACAAGCCACCCTCTGGTGGATTCATGGTGAACACAACGTGAAGATTCTTCACAATTTGTTGCGTGAACCACTTGTAGAGCTCCTCCTGCGAGTCGAGAAGTAGGCCTTGTCGTTGGGCACCTTCTTTACAGCCCGTCATTAGCGAGGCGAGCTCGTCACCTTCGAAAAGACCAGGAACTTCGGCGTTCGCAAGCAGCGTATTCATTCTTTCGAGGAAACCAGAGTCGAGAACATTAGCTTCATCCATGATGAAACATATCTTTTCTCCCTTACAACCAGAGCGACGTAGAACATCTCTCAGATCATCATCAAAATCCTCCGCCGAGTATTTTCCATGGACTTTGATTTGGAAGACCTTCAGTCCGTTCATCCAGGCAACGAACCGGGAAAGAGTGGTCTTTCCACTACCACTGACTCCGATGAGGATCAAATGACCTTGTGGTTGTCTGAAGACCCGATCTATTCGAAGTACATGTTCGAGGACGTCGTTGAACAAAATAAGTGGAACATCGACTTCTTCTTCGCAGAAAGTCTTCAGTCGGGCTTTGACGAAATCACGAAGCTGTTCTCGGTCAACAGGGACATAATTCTTTGACAGCCAGTTCGAGAATAGGATTGGTCCTGCCAGAGCCTTATCCTCTTCGATCGTGGGGAAGAATTCCAAAGCGATACGATGAACAGCTTCGTCGGTCCACTGGCGCTCCTCCTCTGCAACTAAACGATCTTGAAATAATCTCAGTGCCTCATGTGCCCAAATTCGAATTAGTCCTTCCACCGTTAAGGTCTCGAGAGGGCGTATAGCTTCGTAAATGCCTCGTACCCAACGGGTCAGTTCACGAGGACTGTAAACATAATGGGGTTGGATCTTTGGAGTGAAGCGCTGTTGAGATTCAAGATAAAATTTGACCATTGCCTTTGTGAGCGACTCGGAGTAACCTCTCAATGATGGTATGATTTTGAGAACTGCCGTGTTGAATGTACCATAAATTTGTTGAAGTGAAAGTTCTCCGGGATAGTCGACCATGATGAGTGGTGCGTGACGGAGGAATCGCGCGCCCATAGCGGTTCGACCAGCATCAGTTGGAGGATTGCAAGCACCAACGAATTGAATTCGATCGAGTGTGACCCAAGTCTTGTCTGATGTTCTCCAGAACCCATTCTGCTCAACAAGTTGACGCAAGAAAGAGATTGCTCGCTGTGTTCCATACTTGTCAGGTGCCGGCAAGTTGATTTCATCGCAGAACAATACCAGCCAACGTCCGATTTGTGTAGGTGAGAGCATAACGCCATTGAGTGTCTTCTTATACTCACAATATTGCTCGAAAGTCTTAATTAGAAGATCCGGGGTTGTCGCGCTGGAGAAATTGAGTCCAACAACCTCCATATTTGGCAGCTTCCGGAGAGCACTGAACAGCGTCATTGTTTTACCGGAACCAGGAGGTCCACATAACAAGAGAGGTTTGTGTTCAGCAAGCCAAGAGTAGAGTACATCCTCGTGGCGTACAGTATCCAATGTTGGGATGACGACGTCAGTTTGTGTAATGGAGTGTGTATTGACTTCGATCGTGGGGACTTGGTTCTGCCACGATGTCCACTCTCCTTTGGGTAGAGTCACATCGAAATCTATCAATGCTGAATTGTCGCCCATGATTGGGGATCCAAAAGTTGCTAGACCAGCAAGACAATCTCCAAAGGCCTTTCGATCGCCAAGTGGGCAATCACCAGTAAGAGACCAAACCAAGGCTAGTAGCAGCTTCTTCGCAACAAAAGACTCCACTTGTTCTGGGTCCAGAGGGAAGTCAACGTGCTGAGCATTGTACTCAATCACGTCCCGAACACTCTTGTTTAGAAGCGAGAAAAGGGTACTCAACACTCTTGCAACGGTAAACTCCATGATATGATTGAATGCCTGTGCTCGATCCAGGGCATTGGTGATGAAGTCGTCAGTGATGAGGAACTCCTGTAGAAGGTCTGCGACTTGCGACTGGAGAGCAAGAGCCTTGGCAGCAGACTGTCCCGTGGAGACAGCATCTTCGTCCAGGTCCTCGAATGCCACGGTCCGTAAGGTATCGAGGTAATTCGCCACCATCATGTTGGAGGTCACTGTATCTTCGCTAAACCACACCATACCACAACGACTGACAGTAGCAAGAGTTGCGTATTTGAGGGTCTCTACCTCAAACATAATCCGGACATTTGAAGGTAGATTGAGACGTTCGCCATTGGGCAACGTTAGCAATTTGTTATCATCCAACACGCTGTTCAAATTCTCGACCCACTCAGGATCAACATCACCGTCAAACACAATCCAGTGCCTCTTTGATTCCTCCCCACGCAAGTTGTCGACGATTTTGCGAAGAATGCTCGTGAAAAGACCATCGGTCCACTCTCGGGTTGTCGAGTCCAAATTTCCATATAATGCTTCCTTGGACATCACTTTAGAATCGATGATATGACAGACACCTTCTACGCCCTCTACTTGTTGCAATGCTTGGAGTAGCAGCTTCCATGCTACCGATTTTCCAGAACCTGAGTTACCAACCATCATCACACCATGGTGAATGCCCTGGATTTGATAAAGTTGAAGAATTTTTGTCAACCAAGTCTCGTTGACTACAAGATGTCTTTCTTTGGCTATACTGTGGATTGCCTCCTTCAATTTCTTGAGACTTGCGGGGACGTATTGAACTCCGGGGAATGACTCCTCTTCGATGGCTCTCATGATCACCACGTCACTCTTGATAAGCTTTGGTGCGATCGTCTCCCGGATACTCTGAACAATAATTTGTGGTTCGACTTCCTCTTCTGGTCCAAGATCCCCCCCGGTTTGTGTAATACGGGCACGCTTCAAGCCACCGGAGCTGACAAGTACACTCTTCAGGGCACGAAGTCCAAAGTCATAATGGGCCTGTTTTGATAGCCCAGCAGCACAACGATCAAAGAAGGGTACAGTTTGTTTTGAAAGAGCCTTAGCTTGGTTAAAACCTTGTGAGTACAACATAACTTCAGCAATAAGCTCTTTGTCGGGCTTAGACATAGCCACGCTTCGGAACAGTTTCTTCAGATTGTCTGGCAAGTTTGAACGACCAGCATATCCAGGATTCATAGTGATGAAGATTCCGGTATTGGCATTAACGCGTAATTGGCGTCCAACAAGCTCAATCTGGGATTTTTCGTCTTCCGCACCTTGTTTTAGACCGAGCTGGATGTTCTGAACTTGTTGGGAAACAGCAGAGAGGATTCTCTCTTCCAATCGATTGAATTCGTCGAAACAACCCCATGCTCCGACTTGGCAGATACCCAAAAAAATTCTACCCATGGCTTGGAAATCGAACGTGTCGTCGCAGCAGAAAACGAGGGTAAAACGACCTAGTTGAACACCAAGTGCTTTGACGGATTCTGTCTTACCTGTTCCGGCGGGACCATATGGAGACCCTCCCAGTCGTTGACAGAGGGCTTGCGTCAGGGTCAAGAAGCAACGGTCAGTCAGCGGTGTTCGAACAAGACGTTCGGCGACCCCAAGGTATTCGAATCCGTAGTTCAACTTTGCATTTGCCATTTTGATATGAAGACGTTGTTGATAATCTCCCTCAGGTGTATATACATAACGCATTTGTAATTGCCACATGTAGTGATTGGGGGTGGATGCATTGAGCTTGACAAGTTTTTCGATGGTATCGCGCTGATGGACACACTCCGTGATCAGGTGTTCGCATCTCTTTCTCTGAATGGTATCCAAATCTCCTAGAACAGTTGAAGCAAGAAGTCGAAGAACTCTTACTTCTTGGTCAAACAATTTTCCAAGTGTTGACCCACCCTCCTCGAGGGCCTTCTCAACTGAAGATGACCAGACTGCCTGGGTCGCGAGGACGACTATCTGACTGGGGAATGCAGAGATGTAGTCGTTCAATGTTGCTGGGTCAATCTCATCAGCTCCAAATATAGGCTCGTATTTCTCGATAGCCTCTGCAAGAAGTTCGGCCAATGTCGCTTTCATACTGCTTTCCAACAAAGCCAACCAGTCGTTAATCTTGGGCGTCTTGATGAGTGAGATTTCTTTCTTCAATCTGACCTCCTCGCCTTCCTTCGAAGTAAATCCAGAAATTATCTGTTCCTCGTCCATGATAAGACCAGATAGCCCAGCAAACATCTTCTTGAAATGTTTGGCGATGCGTAGAGTATCATTGCTGTTGCCGATAATTTCAAGCAAATCTTCGTCACCAACGAAGTAGAATCTAGGAAATGATACACGTTCTCGTTCGAGGTACTCTCCCAACGCCTTTTGAATCTTGTTTAAGAGATCCGCAAGACGCTCAAGTGATTTCTGGACACCTGAAATGTTGAGGACAGCGAGGACAAAAGGCTCTTTGTAAACCTTCTTCATCACAGCGAAGAACTCCGAGTTGATGTTTTGAAATCGTGATGATTCGATAGGCAGTAGATGCTTGATATCTGCGTTGCCAGTAAACACACCCTCCAGGTAGACCCATTGACGTTGAACATCAATCCACACATCAAAGAGCACGTGGACGCGGTTGAGCTTGTCTTCCCATGAGGAGGCTTCTTCCTCAAATTCTTTGTAATAAGGCGAGTGTCGCATGGCCTGGAGAGAGTTGAGATTCTCGCTACATTTGGCAAAAAGATCGTCCCACCCTTTGATCAAACGGCACTTATTCTGGTACCCGACCAAGTCAAGAGAATAACTGGTCCAAATTTCACGGACCTGTTTGAGAAATTCTTCGAGAGCCATTTCTCCTTGAGCTTGGGCGATGATATCTCGAATCACCACTTCACTGGGACCCAGTTTCAGATCCCACACTTCACCCAAGGTCATAGAGATTGGAGAGTAGCGCTTGCCTGGCTTCAGAGATTTAAAAATCTTGTTCCAATGTCGATCACGGACGGCTTCTGATTTTAGGTCTGAGAGAATGGGGTTGACTTTGAGAAATTGTCGAAGAACATTTTGGATATGTTCAAAAGCAGCATACTGTCGCATACGACTAGGCATTTCCTTTGTCATCTTTATGAGGCCATCGATAGAGGATCGAAGCTTGCGAGGTTGCACACTATTCCAGAGCGTCTCCCTGAGATCGTTCAAACTCTTCCAAATAGTAGAGAGGGCAGCCCAAACAGACTTGAAATCTTGGACCTCTTCTAGGATTGCGGCCAGTGCTGTATCCGCGCTAGCTGGGAGATCCAAAGCCTCTTTCGCCTTAGAGACCATCTCAGATTCTTCGTGAAGTTTAGTGATGCGGCCTTCAAATGAAGACAGAGTAGCAGAGGCAACCTCCGGGGCGATGGTCCCAGATACAGGTTTTTCTTCGTTCCATTGAGCCGTAATCTCAGCAATTTTTTCTCCTACAACCTTATCTTCAGCGGTGATCTTGGCTCGGAGGGCATCGGTTTGGTCTTGTACGATCTTGGCTTTGCGGGCTAGGATTTCGTTGAGAGCAGTCCATTCAGAATCTACCTGCTCTACTCCGAGCCAATCTGCTGCGAATTGATAACGTTGACGGACTAATGTTGTTTGGCCTTGTCGAAATATTTCCACCTCTGGTCCCCATGCCTTTACTTTGCGTTTGCACGCTTGAACGATGGTGATAAATTGGACAGCTTGCGCAGTGGATGTTGCCTCCAATGATTGGACCTCGAGGTCTTTGCGTGCCTTCTCGATTTCTGCGTAAACTTCCCGGATGCGATTCCCTAGACGGCCTCCAAACTTCGACAAGATTTCATGCTGCCATTGGTCGTACTTTGAATTGACTTTTGCTTGTACCTGGTCATAGTCGATGGTGAGGTGCCCAAAAGAGCGACTGACTTCAGTCGTATCGAAAGTAGATCGTGCTTTTCTGATATCTTGCAAAAGCTGCAGCCATTTTGAAAGCTGTTCTCCCAGAATTTCATAAACGTGTTCTGATTGTAAATCCCATAGAGACTGGAATTGCAACCATTTATCAACATAGCCACTGATTTCCCGTAGCTTGGTTTCGATAGTGGCATAAACTTGTGACAAGTCCTCTGCGCAAAAGGCTGTTAGGTCCGTGAATCGAGCTTCAGTTTCATTGCGTGTTGAAAGAGACATCTCATATCTCGAGGCCTTGACTTTTCGCAAATTGCATACCACACCGAGCCACTCGTGGAGTTGCAAGAACCAGCTGGCCCTAGCATACTCTAGAGGCGGATCTAGGTAGATGACTTGGTTCCTCATCGAGACTTCATGTACCAGGCGCTTCATAGAAGGGTTATTGTCATTAGTAACTCCATCAATGGTGCTCATCCGTTTCTTTCGGCTGTCATCATTCACGCCCTCAGAACGATCATCTTGAAAGATCTCAATCCAGTCCGCGATGGCTTTTCGTAGTCGAACCAGTAGAATCGTCTTGATTCGGTCGTTCATTTCCCTTACCCAATATGAAAGATTGACGTAATTTTCCAGGTTCAACTGATCAACAGACATCTGTATCGTCTCTAGGCGCTCTTCCAGGGAGGCTGCATCGTAAGAGCAAAATTCCAGTTCAGATAATGATTTCTGAACTGTGATGTTGATGGATGCCAGGGTGGTGGTTTTGGACTGCAAGAGAGAGACAGCCGCGGCGAATTCGCGAATGAATTGGATGTGCTTGCTGTCGCCACCTCGAGCGTTGTCGATAGACCCGTTCGATATATAAGCTGGTTGAATGACATCGTACCCGTTCACAAACGATTCCCATTTTAATGGAATACCTCTGGATATCAATGTCTGTACCCCGTTCTGGTAACCACTAAGAAGTATGGACACATCGGACATCTGGGAAATCTGTCGGCTTGTCTGGGAGTAAGTCCTAACGCTTTCCATCAAACTCACAGCATACGGGTAGACTCGTTTCGCATCTTTCGAGACGTTGTTGATAGCATGGGGCACAGCATAGTTGAGCCATAATAAGTTGCGAGTCTCCTTGAAAAGCGCGATAACTTGAGGGTCGAAGTTTACAGCCAGCTCAAGCGCATAGTTTGCTGCGCGGATTTTGTTGATGTTGAAGAGCCGTCCTGCAATAGAGATCTGCTTTCTTTGCACATCGTGGAGCCATGCCTCAAAAATTGGTCGAGTGTCTAGTTTTTTGCGGAAGAGATTGCTTTCATTCTGAAGTTTTTGTCCCTCGGAGTGAAGTGCCCAATCGTGCCCAAGAACATCTGCAACCTTTTTCATGTATGCATCTAGTTGCCGCTCAATTTGACGTGCCCATATGATGGCTCCTGATACTGGTGGCAAGTCTCGAAGTTGTGCCATAGCATGGGCTTCAGAGTGACCATATTGCTGCTTGAAGCGTTCGTGGAGAGCAGAAATATCATTTTTGACATTTTCGATGAGCGTAGTCTGATATTCAGTGATGGCACTGCGGATCTTTGGTCGGACAAATAACGCGTTGAATTTAGAGAAGACTCGAAACATTTCATTGGCATTCTTTGCTGTTGCTAGGCGATCTCTAAGTCTGGCGATGATCGAGTTTTCGACTCTAGATGTTCTCTCATTGTATGTGATTTCGGCCTGAATCCATCTCTGAGTACCCTCCGGTGAGACATCCAACAAGTCGACATTATTCAAAGCAGCATATGCTTGTTGTACTTCCTCCACGGCATCGACATCGCCCATTTCCTCGACGTGAACGGCTCCATTTAATAGCCCATCCCCAGCACCTCCGCTTTTCGGTCCCAATACATTGACAATAGTCTTCTGAAGCTGTTCATGATTATCTCGGAATGTACTGACATATTTCAACCTTGCTTGAAGATCAAAATGGGCTGGAGTTATCTTGATGGGAATGAACTTTTCATTTCGCCGCCTAGTCACCTCACGAGCAACCCCTGTGAACTCCTTGATGTGATCATCCCATATCTGGAATATCGAATCTGTCGTCGTCATTAAATTTTGAAATTCTCTGTATTCGAGATGCATCAAGGAGGTGCCGTGGAGCAAGTTATGTAATTGGGTATCTAAATCAGCAGAAATGGCTTCCACCAAAGGAAGCGCCCTCCGAATAGGATAAGGGCATATCCGAAGCCTCCTATTGAGATGATTGAAAATCATACCCAGCGAATCCTGAATCTTTGATAGCGAGGTGGCTGAAAGCAATTCGTCCAGAGGAAAATCTCTCATGAGCTGGTTGTATTTCTGGACCTTTTCCATCGCATCTTTCAATCCAGTATCGGCAGTGAAACTGATAGTGGCTTGAAACCGCTTGGCTGTGCGGAGGATTTCCATGGTTAAAAGAACTCCTTCGGAACCAAGTTGAGCCTGGATTCCCTCGATGGCAGATTCCATAGAAAGCCAAAAATTGATCTCCTGTGTTGCAGTGCCGCTGCTTGGGTCCCGCGACATCTTGGTAATGGCTTGTATCGATTTGATCCACCCATTCACAATCGACTGCAAATTATTGAGAAATGTGCTATCATGTAGGACTGCCGTGGGAACAAGTTCTGCAGAAGGCCGCACATTTCGAGCCGCTGCTTCCTCGAGAGCAGTCTGGACTATCGGGTGCATAGCCAAGACGAGGTCGGGAATTTCGATGTTTTGCTGCAAATGAAGCAAGCTTAGTTCTAGCTCTGCCATCCGCTTCTTGGTCACTGGAATTCCAGTTTTCGCTTCAGCATCAGATCTCCCACGAACGCCATTTGTGGTTTGCTGCTTTTTGGTATATGCGTCAAAATACGGCGCCAGCGCTAGGTGTACAACAGAATGCAAGACTTCGAATGGAGAAATAGAGGTGCTCTGTCCACCGGCGCCATTGCTCAAAGAGTCAACGCCCGGCAAATTAATAATTTGTATTTGTTGTGAAATGGGTATCGAAGGATCTATAGGAAAAGGCCGTTTCAAAAGGGCAATCGAGGCAATTGTTGAAGGCGAGAAGACGATTTCGGACGTGAGGCAATAGCTATAGCTTGTTGGAGCTGGGTGGGGAGTTAGTCATAGTCCAAAGTTCCCTCAGCAGCAATACATACTGGATTCATCAAGCACCGCTTCTAGTTCGCTTCCGGGGGGGCGTTCTTTCTGTATGTAAAGCACTTCTTGGGATTCCGCCCAGCGTTGAACACGTTGAGTGGTGTCAGACACCTTCGCAATGGACAATATGCTACCGGCATTCTCGAGATCCCGTTTGGTGGCCCCCAGAGTGACTTCGCAGACTTGCGTGAGGTGGTTGATTATTTTTTGAGGGTCGATTTGATATCCCCCGTTTGCAGGGAGGCCGTTCGCTGGCGACCCAGCCGAACCTGGAGAAGTTACCTCCATCATGGTTTTAGTTGTCTTCAGGTTGAAGTCATCGCCGAACGAGTGAGGTAGGATGAAGTCGTCGAAGATGGGAATGGGATCGCCGACGGAAAAGGTGAGGGCGACTGGGAGTTTTGTTAGGATGGATGTCGTTGGTGGTTCAGGAGGTGGAGGTGGAGGTGTTGATCTTCAAGATTTCGTCGCGAACCTAAGGACGCGGTGCTGTACAATCTGCAAGTTGACGACCCCTGCATGAATTTAAACTCCGCCAGCGCTGCGCTGTACGGGCAAGCCATGCATCCCTGTCGAGCCAATCCGCCCTCGAAAAGGGGTTTTAGTAGCTCTTCTACAAAGGCATTTACTATTCACTATTCACTCTTCTTGTTTACCATAACGCGCTTTGGTGGCATCAAGACCAATAACAACTTCACCCTCAATAATTCGAAGCTCAATAATTCGAAGCATTTGAAATCTCGCTACGTCATCTTGTTGATATTTGGCCTATACAAATTACAGTCGTGAAATGGCCTTGCAACACCCAGGCTACCGATAATCTTCTTAACATTACAAAGCATACCTTCCCTGGTTGCCCCTCGTCGCTATGGCCCATACCCTCATAATATTTACAATTGTACAGACGTAAAAAGGAGATTCGAAGAAGTCGCCGAAGGGGTACATTGCATCCAGCCTCTTCCACGCTTGCTCCAAGAGAGGGGAGTGTCTAGCAGGTGTTGAGAACCCCCTCAGTCGAGTGGCACGCCAGCTGTTGCGCTGGTATCCGAGCCGGGCCCTCCTCCAAATGGTCCAACTTCCAATTCTTCATCCGCAGCAATCATTTCCGCAAGCAAATCGAGGACGGGTTTTGATACCTAAATGATACAAATATAAGTAAATGCTGGCGAGGGAGCACACAACGAGACTCACAGTTTTATCGTAAATGGAGATCAAGTCAGCAGGCGAGGGATAAACCTTGAGTGCCTTGTAAAAACATAATGCAGCCTCCAAGTTGGATCCTACCAGTAGTTAGCATCTAATCTGCGGCCGGAATTCAACATCGCTGTTACCCTCTGCTTGTAGCCGTTCTCCCTTCTCGACCTCTACCATGAAATAGGACTCTCTCTCATCCGAATCGTGAGGGAAGCCATCCTCTTTCGCCTCACCCACTCTGACCTTGACAAGCTCCCTTTCTCTCATCTGGTCGAGTTGGGCTTGCTCTTTCGCGGCGCGAGCTTGTTTCTTAACCTCCTTCTTCAATGATCTTCTGAAATTGGGATCGGTCCGCCGTCGATGATCGAAATAAATGGCACTTTCGTCGATGTTAGCTATGCTGTTCAATCGCAGTTGGCAAGGGGGTTCCCTCGGCCGCGGATCATGCTTGATGATTGAGGGCAAAGGTATCTTCGGGGATGACGAACTATCCTGCAGCTTGTATTAGCAAAAACGTACTACACTACATCCAAACAACAACTCGAGGCTCGAAGGGCGCACCTATGAAACCTGTCGCAAGGGTGCCGACAGTGGTCAGAACAATTGTGCTAGTATTAGGCATCTTGGGATCTGGGTCGGAAGTTTTGATGCTAGAAGATGTGGGAGAGGGTAGGGCGAGCTTCAAGTGAAGGTGTGGTTGAAGCAGGAGGAACTCGGCTTCGCTGCTCAAAAAATAAGTTGCTTCGACGGCCTCCAGCTAGGCGTGGTCTTGGCACGGCTACAGGGGCAACCCTAGGCTCCTAGGCAGGCTTCTAGCGGGCTCTCGACTCCGGAGGCTCACTAAAGATAACCTCATCTGCACATGAACCTCTGTAATACTTGACCACGAAACTACCGCCTCCCAACTTTAACATTCAATTAACCACCACCAAAATGTCAGACTCGAAGGGGGTGTCTCTCAGAACGAAGAGAAAAGGCCCACGTCCAGCTATCAGTGCGCCACAACAAATCTCCGGACCTGTACCTCAAACTGGAGCTGCTCCCAGAGGTCCTCCAACAGCTTACAACCCTCCTCCCCAGGCGCGACCGCAACCAAGCGGAAAGGTAAGGACCCTCGCTATTCCCAGTTGAGGAATCGCAGTCTAATGTATGCACAGACTTCTGATCTGGTCAAGCGAAGATACTCGACTCGATTTAATAATCTTCCTACGGACTTTGACGCTACTGCTCCTCCTCTCCCATCTCTTCCGCAACTTCCCAACCAATATGCTCAATCGAATGCTCGTGGCGGACAAGTTCCACCTCCAAATCTGCGTCCTGGAGGTGGGGGGTTGAATGTGGACGTGAAAGCATTGCGGGATCCAAATCTGCGCCCTGAGAACTATATAGCCGGACTGTTAGGAAATGCCTCGGAGCAGGAGATTGACGAATACCAGCAATCTTTGAAGAAAATGCGAAATCGAACCTCGGTCGACCTACAGCAGAATGTCTACCAAAATCGAACTCAGTTCATCAAAATTAGCAAAGAAGCAGAACGCTTAAAGGGGGAAATGCGTGCTCTCAGAAATCTGATGTCAGAGCTTAAAACAAACACCACGGCTCTCCGAACTGCCTCTTCCCAAGGATCAGGAAACAATGACTTTCAATCGGGATTTCCCTCAACCTTGAGTAAGAGGGACAAAAGAAGTTCTGTGGCTGATCGGACTGCTATGTGGAATTCTCAACTTCAGGTATGCGTCCATTTGCCGTCATACAACCACTTAACTTGGAATACTAAATTACATTAGGCTTTATGGAAGAATGTCGAAGGGTCCCAAAAGTTTCTTCCCTCACTGCCCGGTCGCCACGTGGTGCAAAATGCAGGTTTGTGGATCGAGTTGGATAGCGCAACATGGAAATCTAGACGCGCTATGCAAATCTTTTTACTGAATGATCACATTCTCATTGCTTCGAGGAAAAAGAGAAAGGTTGAAGGTAGTGCCGCTGATCAACGACAGGCCCCATCCAAGCTTGTAGCCGATAAATGCTGGCCTTTATTGGATATTGAGCTGGTTGACCTTGCTGGGACGAGTGAGTCAAGTAGCAGTAGAAACAAAGTGGCTGATGCTATCATGATCCGGGGAGTGGGTCAGGAATCGTTTACCTACAAGACTGAAAAGCCAGGGGACAATGATAAATCATCTCTAATGATGAATTTCAGAAAGGCTGTAGAAGAGTTACGAAAAGGCCTCAGATCAGAAATGGAATCAAGCAACAAGGCCAAGGAAACGATCAACTACTTTGCGTCACGCGATCCGGGCTTGCTAAAGAAGACGGAATTACTCGAAACCCTTTCCGACATCAAAGACATGCTAATCGATGTGGATGGGAAGCAGCAAAATCTACGATGGGTTGAGAGCCAGGTAGACGAGCTTGATATCGATATCGCTCTCCAGCAATTTGATGCAGCTGTTGTCCGTGTAGAAAAACTCAACACGTTGGCCAGAGGATTAAAGAGCAATGCTGTTGCCCAAGACTTTATAAGTTTCAAGGCTGATGAGCGGGCTACCAAACTTGCGGGTCTGATCACTCGTGAACTGGTGGATACCCATAACGAACTGAAAAAGACGAAGAGGAATGTCAGCTGGTTGGCAAGACTGGGATTCGAAGATCGTGCGAGAGAGGCATATCTTGAAGCTCGAAGCAATACCATCCACAAGCGCTCCAGGTAAGCATACTCGCCCTTTCATATTGACTGCATACTGACTTTTCCAGGCAATGCATTTTCGAAGGGGACCTTCGTCAGTATATTTGGGAACTGTCCTTTGTATACTTTACCATCATTCGGAACACCGTGTCCACCTTTCAGACCTGCTTTCCGCCATTGCTCATGAGTGCTTGTGTTAAATGGGCTAAAGAGCAGGTTGATGCATTCAATGTTATACTTGCGCGCCAACTCAGTAGCACTGATAGAGATGGACCAGGCTGGGTGGAATGTATGAATCAAGCCAAAGAACATGCCAAGATGCTCTCTGAGGTTGGCTTGGATTTCAAGAGTCTTATTGGACGTGATCCCTCAAAGGATGGTCGAGACGGAACTCAAGGATTGGGAGTGTCTATGTAAGGTAGTTAGTGTAGGTAAACATAAATTGACGTAATATCAAATATCCGTCTTTTATCCAATGAATAATTATAGGGTGCATATTCACCATATGAAACCAAATTTTGCTGTGATTTATTGACCAGGCTGGCTTGCTGGAGGCCCGTTCAGCGCAGGTCGTGTACAGTAAGCGAAACAAATCAAGAAGTGGAAGGGCAAAAGAGACCCTGCCCTCTACATACCCAACCCATCAACATTCTGTGATACCCAAACCACCTACATCTTCAGCGTTGCTCACCTTGCCTTTCACCAGCAGTCCTGGTAAGAATCAAATCGCACCCCTCCCCGGATCCCTCTTCGGGGCTGTCCTTCCATATCTCGCGCGCGCGCCCTCGCCCTTGTCGTCGTCACTCAAGCTTGAGCTCCCCGCCATCACCCTCAACCGCCTCATCCTCGAAACTGCGCGCCTAAGCCTAAGCACCCCAGGCCCATCATGGATACTAACATGGAAGACGTTAGCAGAGCCCCTGAACCCCCTCGGGTCTCGCCGATTACAGAGCCTGCTTCAATACCTACCCTGGATGGATGGATCGAGGCACTGATGCAATGCAAGCAATTGGCCGAGGTGGATGTGCAAAGGCTCTGCGAGAAGGTATGTCTCGCTCGCAGATCTCGGTGATATCGAGAGATACTCTGCAAGACGCGGCGCTTCGAATCCAGCTCTAACGATGCTCCCAGGCCCGAGAAGTGTTGCAGGACGAGTCGAATGTGCAGCCGGTGGTGAGTTGCCCCCCAGACAGAAGAAGAGCCCTTCCCAACTAACTTCCGACTAGAAATGCCCTGTGACAGTCTGCGGAGATATTCATGGCCAATTCCATGACTTGATGGAACTGTTCAGAATTGGTGGTCCTAATCCCGATACCAACTACCTCTTCATGGGTACTGAGAACACCCTAATCCTCTCTGTTTACGGGCTAACGAAATATCACAGGTGATTATGTTGACCGAGGGTACTATTCTGTTGAAACCGTTACCCTACTCGTCGCCCTCAAAATTCGCTATCCTCAACGAATTACCATTCTTCGCGGAAATCACGAATCTCGCCAGATTACTCAAGTCTATGGTTTCTACGACGAATGTCTCCGAAAATATGGAAATGCAAACGTATGGAAATACTTTACAGATCTATTCGATTACCTCCCCCTCACCGCCCTCATCGATAACCAAATCTTCTGCCTCCACGGAGGTCTCTCCCCCAGCATTGATACCCTCGATAACATCAAAGCACTCGATCGTATACAAGAGGTTCCTCACGAAGGTCCAATGTGCGATCTCTTATGGTCGGACCCAGATGACAGATGCGGATGGGGAATATCTCCTCGAGGAGCGGGGTATACGTTTGGGCAGGATATTTCAGAAGCATTCAACCATAATAATGGATTGACGTTGGTTGCTAGAGCCCATCAGTTGGTCATGGAGGGATATAATTGGTCTCAAGATCGGAACGTGGTTACGATTTTCTCAGGTAACATAGGTCCAGCTAGCGTTGGAATGGCAATTTACTAACTTCGACAGCTCCCAACTACTGCTACAGATGTGGCAACCAGGCGGCCATCATGGAGATTGACGAGCATTTGAAATACACATTGTAAGCAATAATCAATCGTGGTGGAAGTACAAGGCTAACAAAAATCCAGCCTGCAATTTGACCCCTGCCCAAGAGCTGGCGAGCCGATGGTTTCACGACGTTAGTTTTCCCTCGAAGCCCCCGAAATATACAAGGCTAACCCAAATAGGTACCCCCGACTACTTCCTTTAAGCAACAAATATCACGAGGGATTTTCATCGCAATGGTGCGTATTACGAAAGCAGCTTCTGAAGCGACGAAAAATTATGTTTGTGTATGAAAGACGCCAATGGTGTTCCTTGGGTGCACAACCATGTGATAAGCCTGGACTCAGTGAATAATGATCAGTCCCTGGGTGCAAAGCAGCCAACTTTTTTCTTGTAGACTTGCATTAGACTCTTAAAGGAATGCAAAAAAACGTTTGATGATACCCTTTTACTTTTTTTGAAAGTAGGGATTCAGGCTTATCTACCTAGGATGCGCGATGAAGTTTTGGGAGTATATAGGATTCGTGGGCTAGCTGTGGTAAGAATATGATGCCCCCCAGGCAATGATGAATTTTGATACTCTCATAAGCTTCTCAATATCAAGTTCATGATCAATTATTCTCTTTTGTGTGGTTGTGTGCCCCATTTTGTTGCGATTTGGAAGTTGATTTGAACTCCAACTGTCCTTTCCCTTCGCTTTGTTAGATGACTATATTGCCTTGCGATGCACAACAATGACGCGGAGGAGGCGTTGGACCAGATTTCGACGGATGGCGCTGAAAGGTTGAGATGATAGAATCGCGAGTCGATGTAACCGAATATAGGAAGTCGAAAATCGAGTTTATCTATATTAGAGAAGCTTTTACCCTTATAGTAAGCTAAAATAAAACATAGATCTTAACAACGATAAGGAAACTAATAGTAATGATTCCCTAAGACGAAGTTCTTTGTCCCGAAGGATTTTTTTAGCGGTTGGGGTCCTTTATCTCCAGATTCGGATTTGGATCCAGTGTGGCCGCAGTGGCGGCAGAGGCTTTGGTGTAGATGAAGAGTGACCACATTGCTAACAACGTTGCTGCCGGAGTGTTTAAACGAACGAGGTGGTTGGTCGAGCTCTTTTAGCTACTATATGTTCGATATCCGACGATATAATCTTAGCATTACCACTGTTTATATTATGTCTTTATACTGTCCTTATACTTCTAGCCTAGGCGTCTAAAGAGTAATCTAGCTCTCCAACGTAATCCTCCAACTACACCTAGTATTATCTCCCTCTTCGAACTTGCCTAACCGCTAAAATCCTGGCTCGAGATAATAGAGTATACTATATCCATTTCCTCTTGCGTGTAAGAAATACTCGTATAATCGGCCTCGTTGATATCCGTATGAATCCTACGACCGTGGATGGCAAGAGACATATTGTTCGAGAGTTGGTTTGCCTGATCAAGATTAGAACTCTGGTGTGAAAGCGTCTGTAGGGAGTCTTACTGCGAAGGCTGTAGACAGCTTGATGCGGAAGCGTCCGGGAGAGGATTCTGGAGCGTAAGTTGCAAGTTTGGTGTGGTGTTTGTAGGTTTCTTGGTACGGCTTAAATCGTTTAGGAGTGAGGATTTTGGACGTGGGCTGGGTTGGTGGCTTGAAGCGTCTAGGAGGGGATTTTGGTTAAGCGCCAAGTTGCAAATTTAGTGTTTGTGAGTATCTAGGTAGATGGCTTGAAGCGTTCAGGAGAGAATTTCATCGTAAGTTGGGTCAAATGTCAAATTGTGGTATGCTCCTCTGAATCAATGTCTTGAATTTTACCTACTCCTCTCCGCCTGCGTAAGAAATTAAAGTAGTAAGATAAACTCTTCTTATAATTTCCCGGCTATGCCAATAGTTACTTTGTTGTTCAACGAAGATTCCACCTAAGTATATCATCCCAATTAAATCTCTCTCTTTTAGTATTCTTTATCTTTTTTAATGTCAAAGAATTCCGTCCGCTGCTACTATTTGGATTCACTGCCTAATATACCTTCTATAATTATGCTGTTTCTTGAATTCTATATACTAAGAAGTCTTTATCGTTTAAATTCCTATGTTTATTTATATAGTACGACTAGAGAGTAATAAGAGAGGTAAACGCTCGAGTCTTTTTATAGATAGCGTAAATCAAGTTAGGTTTGTCCTTCTTTTAGATAGTATAGGGTCAAGGTCTCTAGTGTAAAAAGTAGAGTCCTCCCTAGCAAAGAGGACTAGAAGCTAGTATTCGAAGGTGTTATATTCGTGTTGTCGAGGTTGGGGAGGAGGGTCGTTCGGCGGTAAGCCTTTTGCTTAGCTAAGGATGGAAAATTAGATAAGGTATGCTTCGTAAACAATGAGAGCAGTATGCTAAGAACTTTAGTATAGACATGTATAACGTAGGAAGAGATATATACCTGTATTATGCATGGGCGAGACAAATGGTCTAGGTGGTCGCAGGATCAGAGGACAGGCCTCCTCTCTTTGCGAAGAAAAACTGCACGTTCGTGGTATACGATTCGACTAGAATTGAGATCTGACGTCTTATATACAATATATATAAGGCAATTCGATTAGTGGTATAAATGAGAACTATATATAGATTGGAATGGTCTAGCGCCGAGGAAGTTGTCAAGTTCAACGCTAGTACAAGGCTACGAGGAAAACCAGGCAGCAGCTCGAGGGAGACTAACAGAGTGGTCCGTATATCGATATAAAAGTTGTTGTTCGGATTTTGCCTTAGAGCAGTTCGCGTAGGTGAAGGATAATACGAGTTATATGGGCTTAAGAGCTTGCCAGTTCATAGTTGACAGCACGCAGGTGCCCTAGTAGTTATTCCTCACTCCCCATCTCCTAAGGATATCTACATAGTAATCGCTAAAATGATCCTTTGCCTCGGATTTAAGCCAGTCAATTGCCCGTTGTTGGGAATGCTTCTTCGATCGCTTGACTTCATAGGAGGGTTACGCGTCTCTTTTGCGTTTACCGGGGAGCTTGTTTTGTTGCGCTGTATCTTGGGGTGTAGGTGTGAATTCTTCGTGTTCAATCGGGAATTCTCCGCCGGGTACTTGGATTTCTTGGGATGACGCTAGGTGGTGTACCTTTCCTAACCTCGTAAGTGACAAACTTCCGTCCTCCTTCCTGTCCGTGATGAATCCTCTTATGGCGCTTCAAATTCCATGTATTACTACACTGCGCGTTGCAAATTTGTCCGTTGGCTTTTATTTCCTCGCATCGAACTGGACTAAGTGAAGGGAATTTGGGTATGTTTGACTGTAAGGTTCTCATCTCTCATGGGTTAAATTTAACAGCATGGGCATGAGAGTTCGGAGAAGAGAGGTATAAGTTCTTCAGGTTCTTTTGAATTCAAGACCTTCGGTTTTATAGTTCATTTTATGGTTCAATTCCAAACAATCATCCTCAAAGAAGCAATTGTCGAGGTTGGTATCTCGAGCTCCTTCTGCCCTGACCTCAAAGATGTCACCTAAATAATTACTTAACAACCAAAAGTTAGAAAACAATGATTTCTATACACCTACACTTAGAGATCTACGGGCCCGACTCTTCGGATGCAACCTCTTTTGGATTTGGGGTTGATGGGATTGATGCCTTGAGCTAAGATCAAAATCTACTCACGGCTCACTTTTCATGATATCGAATAAGGGGGTGAATCACATGTGGCAGAATTAATTGCAAAAGCGCCAGCAATTGACTCTTCGTTGCAATATTGGCGACTACATTGATCTTCTACAAACTGTTATGGTCGGTGCTGCCAGTGGGCAAATATGGATAACCTTTACGATTTGGGACATTAGTTAACTCCTGCGGTAACGCAACTTTTTACCGGGATAGCTCCGTTGAAGCTTTTCTCATCTACTGAGGAAAGCGCATCCAATTTAGTACTCTGTAAAATAGGCGCCATCAAGCTACACAGGCTCAAAACAACTCCGTTCAAATAAATCTCAATTCCGATCAAGCTTCAGTGAATCAATCCCGTTTTCAGTAGTTGAAGCGAAATACCTGCATGCTCCTTCAACGGCTTTTCTACCTCCTTACATAGACCTTCGCAAACAGACAATCTCCTATTAATAAGAAGTTAGTCTAGACATATTAATTAGACATAAACAACCACTTACGGGTTCTCGATCAAGACATAACCAGCCTGAGGGTGCAGCCCATGAGAGGATTTCAAGATATGTTTAAGATGTGCAATTGTATATCCACACAAAGAACCCCCGCCAGAAAAGAAACAGTGTCTCTGAATCTAGTAAGCTTTGTTTTAAGTCCCCGGGTTATAAGCTACTTACAAAGGTATGAGGATGCCATGGTTCCAACCACTCTTCGAGTTTTTTCTCTAATTGTTCATGGTATTTCGCAAAAATGTCTTTTCCCTTGCTAGAAAACAGTTAATAGAGTGTTTAAACTCAAGATAACAAAAACTCACATATTAATCACCACATGTCCTCCCCCTTATAGATCCACCCTTCCAACCACTGTTTCTGGATTTTGAAATCCTTCTTTTCTCAAATCCCACCAAGACTCAGTAAACTTACTTATTATAAGCTCAGCTTCGTCTTTCGTCTTTGATTCCATCAACTTGCTTTGCAATTCTTGTTCGATCAAGCTACACCCTATAGCTGTAGACTCCGAGTATACTTCAAGCAAAAGGGGACGCTTGGATTTTTGAACAAATCTAACATCTGTACTAAAACCACCGAGATCGAAAATGAGGAAAGTTTCTGGAACTTTGGGCACTCCTGGAAGCCATGTTTGAAGTACTACATATGCGGTACACATAGGCTCAGAGCTCTCTTTGGAAAGTTGAATTGAATAATGGGGAAAAGCAAGGCGAGCGCTCTCTACATCATCCGTAATCAGGGCTTTGTAGAAATCTTCACACCGAGAATTGGGATGAAATGGTGTTGTGTAAATGATCTGGATCGCCTGCGGATCTGACGAGTTGTCAATGCTGCGAATAGTTTCAAAAAAAACCCCCCAGGAACAGTATTCGGTGAATTCACTTTGAAGTTTCACTTTTTTATCGAGGTCCGCAAAATCAGATGAGGCCAACTTGTAAGTTCTGAGCTTGAAGTTTGATGCCTCTTTGTCCGTGAAGTGTGATAGGTTGGAAGGCACGTTGCGATTGTGTTTTTCAGTCCACTCCACCCACGTCCAATCATCCTTATTCTTGTCATGGAGGGCAAATTGGCGCGAAGCATTTTTGTGCGATGGTTGGTGTGAGGGAATCTCAATCTCCTTCTTCCTGAACTTTACTGCTACAGATCTTATTAGTATATCTCTTCAGCAATGTTCAGTATTGAGGCATACCTGTACCAGACATACCAAAATCTACACATATTTGGATTATGCCTGCTTTAGTATCATGCCCCGCAGTAGCGGGAGTAGAACTAGCCATAATGAGATCGTCAAAAATAATCTTCAGGATAGGCCAACAACTGGAAGGTAAAAAGGAAGTAAAGGTGACAGGAGATAATACTAATGCTTGTCTCTTGACTGATTTCCAGCTGTACTAGATCAAATTCTATGACTACAAAACAGCTCACAAGTGAATTGTAACACTGGATCACAGCAAACCCTTCACCCCAAATCGGTATGACATAATAATCTATTCAAACATTTAACACTCTTACACAAGAGTAGACGTTTTACACAACAAGAAACGTTTTACACAAGCATAAACCTTCCGCAGGTAAGAGGATTAGGTACAGTTGGATATTGCCCAAATTCACTCATCAAAGTATCAGACTACTCCAACTGTGCTTACAGGCCCCGAGATCTTCATTTAACCATTGTCATTATGATGGTAGAAAACAGTAACACAGTTACAGCCCTAGGCATCGCTATCTTGATTGTTTGCTGCGTCCATTACGCTTCATCCATTCCCTTCTTTTCCGTCCTCTGCCGCCGTCGCCATTCGTATCCGCACGCCGAAGTTGATGAAACCCCCGGCACACTACCTGTTCATCCTCTGACTCAACATGACTCGACATTATTCCAAACGGCTTCTCCGAGCCATACTACCTTCGAAATACTCGAGGGAACTTATGTCATTCTCCGCTATAAACTGATAAAGCAACATATTAGTGCATTAGGTGATGTAAATATGGAATGGAAAGCGAAGCTTAGCCCGGAAGACAGTCGAGTCCATTTCTCTAAGATGCGACAACGATATCGATCCCGGAATTCCCAGCAGGATACGTATTTACTTGAGCCTAATTGGGATACTGTATCACTACTTCTTTGCAATACAGATAAGAGTGCAGTATACAGCGCAGTCTGTCACCTCCTGTCATTCATCATCTTTCCTGTAATCACAATTTCGAGCGATAGTTCCTAATGGAGCCTTCTTTCGCTAGGTTTAACAAATTTGGCGCAGGAGGTTCAGAAAATTCAAGATCGCAGTAAGCCGCCTTCCTAAAGCCCTTCTTACACACATTTAACCGAAACAACTAGGTGAAGACGTAGAAATAGATTTGTGGGCAAAGTGCCGACTCTACGCGTGTGCAAGCCTCTACCCAGGTATCTTCCCTACAGAACATACGGCACATGAAGACACGCACCCAAAGCCCAACCAGCAAGCTTATGATCTCTTATTGGAATTTATCAAGGATCTACTCAGTCCTTACGTCTACTTCACAGACTTCTTCCTAGAGGAATTAGAACTGTTGTTAACACGAGCCGGGCATCTTGGAGCGTGTCTGGGGAAGAGTCCTCAATTGTGGTCTTTTGGCTTTAACTGCCCCCTTCCAATCACCTGTAGGTTTTCTTCTAGCATGCTTTTCAATTATGTCGGGATTAAAAATACTAGTTAAACATTAATATGTAGACTTCAGTGGCCTTCACTCCTGGTTACAAGCGACAAAAATGGCAATCAATGGGATAATCCTCGAGTGGAAATCCCAGTAGGATTTTTATATGAATGGGATACCAATGGAGAAGAGATCAAGAAGTGATAGTTGTGTAAAGGGAGTAAGGTAGATTAGTTTAAGGATGGCTTTGGGTGGGTGAGGATGGAAAAGGTGTGATTGTGAATCCCACTTTTCATCAGAAGCAAAGCTTGCTAATCAATACCTATTGGAGACAAATTCATAGACTAATGATTATACTGTTTGCCATCTACGGCATCCCGTATGTACCAAAAGTCGGAAACGACTAAATGCAGGCTCACACCATAATGACTCACATCAAACTGCAGCGTGATAACTTAAGAACTAATCGTAAAAAAACAACAGGGGTATGACAAAATTAATTAAGTTTCTCATTTACTATTCTCTAGGATCTTTGAACCTTTTCAACATATTTGCTTTGAGTGTAAGAGAGTCGAGCATTACTCTCCATCACTTATTTTCCCTGAGATGGTGCGAAT
This sequence comes from Calycina herbarum, assembly GCA_001414485.1. Lineage (NCBI taxonomy): Eukaryota > Fungi > Ascomycota > Leotiomycetes > Helotiales > Pezizellaceae > Calycina > Calycina herbarum. The sequence goes on along the minus strand of LLEY01000151.1, from coordinate 110,999 downwards.
TGGCCTTAGACATTGAAAACTATTGTTCAAGACAGTTTGGAAGAATGAGAGGTTCGCTATATTAATTCTCCTAATCTTCTGGATTAATTGTTATAATTATCCGGGAATATTCTATAATAAAATAAAAGAGTGCCGAAGAGTAATACGTATTGGTTCCGGGGTATCGGCATCAACTAAATAGTATCCGAAATCTATCCGGCCCGAGTCCCTATTCGGCATAGTCTTAAAGTCAAGTGCACCATAGTGGGGGAGAAAAAGCTCGTTTCATTTTCGAACATCGTTCGATGTGGCTAATAGCACAACAGCCCAACAAATCAGCGTGCCTCATGGCACAAATCATCACCATACAATCGCCCGGCTGGCACAATTGGCTAGCGCGTGGGCCTTTTATCCACTTAAGAGAGCCCAAGGTTGAGAGTTCGAGCCTCTCGTGTAAGTTAACCCCATCTCCAATATATAAACATATTATACTAATTCAACATAGCGGGCGTCATTAGATTATAACATCCTTTTTAGCAATTTTTTGAGTGGAGGGGGGAGGTTTTATATCTTGGTGGTGTGTGGAATGTGGGGGGGTTAAGCGAGGAGCCGTCACAAAGCTATCTTTTTAACTACAGAAGTAGGCTTTCTTGCTAAGAGCGGAACGGGTACGCCAGCGAGTTAGTTTCTTTTAGTCGATTTGGTTGCCAGGTAGCTAACTGAGGGGAACTGAGGGGTCATTGTTTGTTTGTTTGGAAGTTGTATTCTTTATACTCATAACCCGGAGGTCCTTGTTAAAAATATATACAGGGATATGAAGACTCACTTCTCCCTGACGATAGATAAGATATGACCAATAGATCAATTTGGGACACTCATGCTAGAAATAATTGGTTGAAGGATTTGTTCAGGAAACTGAAACAATTGCGTCACTGCCACTTCCCATCGTGAGTCCTCCCTTGTGTATTACGAGGAATCCAAAAATATCGTCTCGTATAGCATAGGGTTTTCGATACTTGAATACGTACATGCAGACTCCGGTCATAGTTGACCATCAGCTGTTGTTTGACATGCTTTGCTCGCCGATGCTAATCCATCTGATGATGGTGTGATGAGGTCCGAAGTCCGGTTTCTATTGTTCAAGTAAATGGCAACCTAACTTTCATCAACGATGCATGATGAAAGTCTAGTAAACTTTCGCTCAGCAGGTTGGTAGAATAATATCAGTCTTTGGCAAAGATACATTGTGGATTTTTCGAATGAATCGAGATGAATATATCTTCCAGTGTTTCTTTTCGAAGTCGTCCCAACGGTAGTCCGGGCTCTCGGTGTCAGTCTTTGAATCAGCTCCGGTACCCCTGTCAAAGCCATCTAAGGTCGCAACTTCCGTTTTCCGTCCAAATATTGACAGTTCATTGGTTCATCTCTCCATTAGCGCCACAATGTCATGATCGGCATGCTATTTTGGCCATTTGATTCATTCCTCGGCGCTGTGATGCACCGACTAACCGTCTCAATATTTACTCACCAATGAGAAATGAAACCATCATGGCGGAAGTCACTAGATTGGAAGTCCAATAGATAAAGGTCGGTGTGCTGTTCATGAGTTTTCCTCTGCTTTTCATCTTTCTCGTCATATCAACTTCTCAACTTCAAAGTACAAGGTACCTACCTACCCTACATGAGCTCTTCCTTTCTGCTACTGTTGAATCATCTCGGATGAGCACATTGTGATTCACAGAGCCTACCTCCCTACCTTCCTCGCAGTCAACCCTTTCCTCGTTCTCCGTCTCGTCTCGTCTTTCGTAGACAAGTTTCGCGTCAACTACATAAAGATGTCGTCTCCAGGTAGTCCTGTAGGTACTCCCTCTCCAATTTCTCAGTTTAAATACCAATTTGTTTTATCAGATGATGGCACAACGGCCTCAGGTCCCTCCCTATGCTCCTCAAACCGCGCTCCTCGGTGGTCTTCCTACGAAGGATTTGGACGATACTATCACCGTCGTTTTCCTGATGCTTTTCATCCTGGGAGCGATTACCCACATGACTATTTTACAACTCAACCTACGTCTCGGAAGGAAGTTTCTGATGTCGAGTCTTATATTTGGTTTTTGCGTGGCTCGGATTACGGCTTGTACCATGCGTCTCGTATGGGCGTCACATCCCACCGACGTATCGGTAGCAATCGCCGCCAACATTTTCGTACAAGCTGGTGTCATCATCCTTTTCATCATCAATCTCCTCTTCTCCCAAAGAGTCATACGAGCTTCATATCCACACTGGGCGTGGAAGAAATGGTTCTCGATCATTTTCAAAGTCTACTACGCTACTATTATCATCGCCTTGATTGCTTTGATCACCGCCACTGTTCAAAGCTCCTATACACTCTCTATCAATACGCATCGAATCGATAGGGATATCCAGCTTTTCGGAGCCACTTACTTTGCAGTTTCTGCCTTCATGCCACTGCCAATTCTTCTGATCAAGCTATTTATTGCTCCAAAATCCCGGGTAGAAAAGTTCGGAGAAGGACGGTTCAGGACTAAGATTTGGATCTTGGTTTTTGCGAGTAGCATTCTGACAATTGGAGCAATCTTCAGAATTACGACCAATTATCTTACTCCTCGTCCTCGGTTAAACCCGGCTTGGTACCATTCCAAAGCATGCTTCTATGCATTCAATTTCACTATCGAGATCATTGTCGTCGCTCTCTATGCCGCAGTTAGAGTCGACAAACGATTCTTCATTCCCAATGGAAGCAGTGGTCCAGGTGACTATCTCCGCAGCGGATCGAACGAAAAAGATGCAAATATTGTACCTCACGGTACCCTCTGCGACAGCGATGAGCAAGTCTTCCACGACGCACCCACAGCCAGCTCCAACGACGAAGAAAACATTATCGACAAACCCGAAACCCCCAGCAAAAATAGCAAAAATAGTAGAATGGCTCGTGCATCCTACATATCGAGTGGAATGAACACCCTCTACGAAGCCGACAAACAAACACTTCCTAACAGCCCTTCTCAAGACACATTTGAGAGTTTTGAGAGGACAAACAGGAAGAGTTTACGTGCTTCTCATCTCAATACAAATATGGAGACGGTTTTTGATGAGGAGGCGCCGGCTACTGCTACGACTTTGGGTGGCAATTCAGTGGATTCGTTTATTGATGCGTTACCTCAGATCCCCAGGGTGTCGTTTGTTGAAGAGATGAGGGACCATGCTATGTGATGGAGATGGCCGAAAAGGAACTTTTGAAGGATATTCCTGTGAAAGGAAAGGAAATCTCCGCTATTTTGAACGCGCCGAAATGCGCAACGTTCGCCTTGTTGTCATATATACCTACCCAGAGTATCCATACGGCACTGATTGAAAAATATTAAGTCAAGATGGTGCTTGACGGACCCCCTTACTTTGAAGGGTTTAATGGGTGGAAGGGTGTACAAAATGTAATTATGGGGATGAAACATACGGGGGCAGATTTTTGGCCGAGAAGTGAGACTAATTAGTCTCTAGGGAGGGAGTGCAGAGGAATGAATGAGGGCGTAATTGGTGGACCTGAGGAGAAGCTTCGGGGCAAGGAGTAAACTTGGGGAAGAAGTGATATCCTGGGATTCATGACTTGATGAGCACAAATAATAACTTATAATACCACTCTACTTTACTACAAATTACTTTCCTATCCCCTGTTCAGGTTTATTTATCGAACGTTTGCCTTTTATGTTACTTGTGTTCCACCTTTGGGTTTGAGTTCATGTAAAGTTGCTTGGAGGACTTAGTTGTCACTTGGTCATTGATTTCATCAGATTTTATGGGAAGTAGACTATCCATCGCCAGGAAATAGCAGCAAAGCCACCTCTCCTCCCATTCTTCACTTCCTAAACAATTCACCAAAGTTTCACAGATCAAAATTTCATCTGATGTCCATTTGTTGTCGTAACATATTTGGGACAATTTCAAAAGTGCGACGTGCAACAAGACCACATTCCGACGGTGTTTATCTCGCTACTAACCATCTGATCTCCCAATTGAGAAACTTCATTTGCTCAATCTTTCCAGATTTTTTCACTTCAACTTTTCCATTTTCGGCGGTGTATTCTCTTGATCATTTGGAGTACACATCTTGCCCCTCTTGGTCTTTTTCGTCTGCAACTTGAATCCGGATGGCCAAGTGGGAACGGTTGGCAAACAAAGGTAACGATTCAATTCCAATGGTGACAGCGACTCGCAGTTAAATGAAGTCTCGCATATTGATTACCGTCAGTCGGCATACAACCAATTGCAATACATGAGAAGCGTTCGTCGCGCGTCGCACCCCCAAAAATGAGGGAGGCGATTACAGAGTTGGAACCATCCCGCAGCCAACGGAAGGGGACGAAAATGCACCTGGAAATCATTGGGGCTACTAGCAAAGCAAAAGCCGCACCAAAAGCCGCGAAAAAGAAAGAGCCAGGGGAGTCAAGAGAGATATCGAAGGACAGGCGGCAAACTCAAGTTTTCCACGGTCGTACTTTACACAATTGTGCCACAAATCGCTCAGCATCAACCTACTGTTCGTTCAGGACACAGTGGAGCAACAGGTGTTTGAATTATTGACGGTTAAAAAGATTGAATGTGGTTATACCAGCAGAACCCGTATCTTTAATGCGAGTGCATCACTAGAACCGGATAGCCATTTGAAGACGACTCCGAGACTAAAAGCAAATCCTGAACACCTCACCTTCAGAACACCTCTCCACATATTCTGCCAAGAAGGCTCCTTTCTTTCCATGTTTTGAGGGCAAGATACACTTTCTTTTGCAATCTCAGTAGCAGTAACCACAAATCACAGTCGACTCAAACATCTTCTAAGCTTCAGGCTGAGAGTGGCAGGAGTAGATCATGTCATATTTGCCATGTCGGACCTTCCGAGTCAATTCTCTCTTTTCTGCTTGGTTGAATCTAGATGCGAAGTGTCAGAGCGATAGGAGACAACGGCAGAAGCTACTACTTCATCGAAGACGGCAGTAGTGCATTACCCGAACTCAAAACCATCCTTCCAAAACCAGGTCAACCTCGTCCAAAATTCCTCCCGAAAATCCATCTTAAACTGGAAAGGCCTTAGCGGCTTTCAGAACTCAGTGGGAGAAGAGAACCGAAGAAATCTTTGTGTAACTGACTGCAAAGGTAGAGAGAGCGGGAAATGGATTCCGAAGGGATGGATGAGTCTGTTTCTCAAGGGTGTTGAAGATGCATTTAACACCACTGGTACGACGGCCTAAGAAATTTTCCAAAAATACTAGCCAGTGTGATACTCTACATTTATGAATTGTTAGAACGGATATGGTGGAGTATTAAATTTTGACCAGGACGGTTCGCTGGAATTGGGGTAGGAATGGGACTGTCAATGGACATAGGAATCATATAGTCATTGAGTCGGGATATATGACTTCTGCTAGAACTTCGTGAATAATTGGGTGTGGGCTCTTTGTCAGATACTTACTCTATTGGGTTTTTGTACGGTTTTAGTTACGTTAAGCGAATATGAGGATTTCAGGAATTCGTGACTGCAGCCCATGCCGTTCCACCAACGACTCTGGAATAAGGAAGGCAACATAAATCTAGTTGTTTGAGCTTTGTAAGATAAACAATATTATCATATCATCACAGCTTCTTTCAGGATCACTACCTGTTCTAAAAGTTCACCGAAAGAGTATAATATAATTTCATCACTACCATGTATATTAAAAGACTGTAGCTCAATTGAGTTCAAGGCAATTATTTTTTTCTTCCTTGAATAAGTTGGATTTAAAGAGAGACAACATGGAAAATAATTCCACGTGTAGAGTACCAAAACAAAAAGACAAAAACTCCCAGAACGTTCTGTTCACTTCCCCCCTTTTTTAATGTGTTTTCTAATTATATTTTTATTTAAAACCCCTCATCAACTAATTCATAAAAGCCCCCACGCGATCTATGACACAATTCCACTTCTAATTCAAGACTCAGTTTGATCCTTGCCCGCTTTGCTGTTGCTGTACAGCAGCCTGTGAAGCTGTTTGTTGGCAGTCTGGACAGCGCCATCCTTCGCATAGCAGTCTTTAATAAATGTAACCCTACCACAATATTTATCGGGATTAACACGTGTGGCATGGCACGGTGCATTGAGTATTCCTATTTTGTGACCACAAGTAAATAGAAATAAGTCGTAATCGCACATCTTGTTTGGCTGTATAACTTGATGTACTGGAAAATTAAAGATGTCCTGATGAAAGGGCAATAATTTGATGTTGAGGGTAAGTCGAACTGGGTAACTCGAGATATATTAGTGTGCTGATGATGATGGAACGTGGTGGTTTTACAATTAGCCATGGGAGGTAGGAAGCCAAAGACGAAACTCCTTGCAACAAAAACGAAGAGTTCTGCTATTTTTGACTTCGAAGCTTCCAATATCTATCCACCTACATATCTACAAGCCAATAAAGCAATACAAGAGCGTACTCCAACACGACGCATGCCCCACCCCTTTGTTGGGATGTGTGACACAGCAGAACATTTGAAATAACCAACAGTCCTTCACCAAAGATATCGACATCAAACACGTTGGTGCTTGATCCAAATTACTCCAAGTGTTCCCAGAATAAAACGCCAACCAACCTCCCAAAGCATTCAACAACACATGCGAAAGATGAAATTGAAAGGGGTTCTCACATGGGTAGGAGAGGACCAAGTATCTTCTCCTCTTCGAACCTTGGATTCGATTTTGTCAACCCAATACCTGGAAAGATCAACGAAGAAACTCACGACTGCGTTTCTCAACGACCAAATCTTAGTGGACCAACCATTTGGACCAACTGTTAATGTTCGTAAACTCTTTCCTTAGAAGCAGAGTTGAACCACCAATCTCACTTTAAGAAAGGTTATTCTCTTCTGGCGAAATATTTTCCAAATCAACAGCCAACAAACCCACCAAATCCTCCCTCCTCGACGCAAGAAAATGACCCATCCTCTCAGGCATCTCCCTCATCTTTGCCGGCTCAGCCACGCGATTCCAAATATCCAAACACGCTTCAACATTCTCCCTCACATTTGGAAACGCCCCATACCTCTGCGCGAATTTTGCCCTCCCCTCATCTGTCAATGCATCCGGACTTGTGAGAACAATATCCAGTTCTTCCTTCCCCTCATATTCCTCTGTCGGAGAATCAAGCTCAGTAACAAGAAACAATTCCTCTACATTCCTGAACAAGTGAAGCGATTGAGCTACCGCGATCATCGAGAAAGGTCCTCCAAGCTGGTCGTTGTGAGGTCGTCCAATAGCCACTTTCTGGATCTTTTCGCAGTCGTCATCACTTAGACAGAACAGAGAAGGGTTGTTGAGAAAGAGGATATCGTTCTTGGGATTGAAGTAATTCGTTGCCGGTAAGTAGCGTCTCGAAAGTATTCGTTTGTAGGAACGAGACGCAATATTGAAAGATTCTCTGCAGACGAGAAGAAGACTTGGGATAGAACAAGTCCTGGCGAATCCCTGGAGGTGTTCTCGTGGGCCTTTGAGGAAGTATTCTGAAACTTGTTAGTATTGTAATGATGCCCCAAAAATAAGCAATAAGAATTCGGATGGCTACGGAATTCAATCATCACCCAATCCGAGCCCAGAGACCTCATCGTGTAGCAGTACTTGGGATCATATGCATCCGGGGGATCTCCAGAGTGAAAGTGATCGACAAAACCGGGAGGAGATTCAACAACCGGTCTCGGGGATAGTAAAGGATAACTCCAAACGAGTTCTCCATACTCAAACCCATGAGCAACCTCCTTATCCTGCACCTCCTTATCCAGAAACTCAATCCCGTCCTCAAAGTCATATGCGGAACTTATACCCACCTTCTCCTCCCGCTGCCTTGGGTATGTTCCTTTCCCCTCGAACCACGCCCCGGGTTTGCCCCAATTTCTGACCTGCCCATATAAATTTCCCTCTTCCTGTTTAGTCACAATAACCATCTTCTTTTTCTTGAGAAAAGTAACTGGTTCAATAATTGGAGGAGGGGTATCAGTAGCCCAATCATTTCTTACGCGAGAGAATTGACCTGAGTACTCAAAGGCTTTACGTTCTCGGACGTAGACTACTCGTGGTGAGAGATCCGAGATGGCAATATCCCAAATGAGGGAGCGTACATCGAAAGGAAGCTCGGGGAATTTGTGGAAGGTGGTGTAATTCATTTTCCTTTTCTTTTGGGTTGTCGCCTTCTCAATGAGGGGATGTTGCAATGGTTTAGGTTAGACCCAAGGTACCGATTTATTCCCAGTGTAGGGCTGAGAACGTTTGGGTTGGTTGGAAGCTTTCTCCTCAAGTCTAAGTGTCCGGGGGATTATCTTCAATAAATAATGTGGTTGTATGTAACTATGAGTCAGATGACTTGAAGGAGTGAGACTGCTACGTAAGAAAGGGGTAAGGTGCCAACCTCCAGCCTGGTTCCAGCTTGTCGACTCTCGACTCTCAAATCACAAAGGTCGATTTGAAATGGAGAGGGAAGGAACAACTCGACGACTCGAACGACTCGAGACGAGTTTAGTGTAGGTGTCCGGACGAGATGTCGCGCCGAGAGGTCGAGGAGGTCGCTCCTTCTCTCTTATGTACCTTTGGTCGACCTCGACTCGATCACCTCGGGACACCTCGTCGCTCCTTCGTCGCCCCTCTCGAGACTAGACCGGGTCGACCCACGCGAGAAGCAAGAAGGGAAGGCGGTATAAAGCCCCCCCTCGCCGTTCCCATATACACACTTTTTCATCGTCGAAAACGAATCGAATCGCGGGGGGTGGCCGCCCAACTTGGGGGAGGTGAACTCAAGGGACAGTACATGAACGTAAACGAAGATGTGCTACAAGGCGCAAGAAGAATTGACCTGTACAGGATTAATTGTTGTATGGTATGGTCCTGGTGTATTGAGAAATCAGCTGCGTGATCCCACTGGTGCTACGCGATGCCTCAACCCCAAAGCCTAGGGTTGACGTCTGAGAGAGCTTTATTTCCCGTCGCGAATGCGATTTCCTATCTGTCTTGCCGAACTGTGATCACATTTTTTAATCAAAGAGGATTCAATCCAATGTTATTGTTCCAGCAAAAGGAGTCTTTAATTTTTGATCTTCGAGAAAGGTTGAAAAATCGAGACAATAGAATGCTCTTCAGATGATGCAGAATTTTCAGTTCGTTAGTTTTCTTAATATACCTTGCCATCAATACTCAACACAAGGTCCAGTGTGTGAATTGTAAACTCGATGCTTCTATTGTGCTGTGATAATTCCCATCACGTCCAGTAATATGAAGTTCTGGGAATGGTTCTAGACACACGTTGGACAGACGACTGCTTTAGGGCGTGGAGACTTCAGAGAGCACTCTCTTGACTGGGGACCAGGCCTTAGTCTTTCGTTTCGCTGGTAAGAAATATGGGCTTTGCTCAAAGTGCACCTCCTTTATTTTGACTGTACGCACTAGTTTAAAATAATTACTTATACTGTTTAAGAAGGGTTAGAAGAATAAGAAACTCCGACTTTGCATTCTTCCAAATGTTCTCGCACAATATTCCAAGTTGTCACGAAAATCCCGAGACAATAGAGAGATAGGGTGTACTCAGAGCAAAGCTCAGGACTCTTACGCTTCCGTACTCCAATAGACTAAGTAGCAAATCCCGTCTTTCCGAAACCCATACAACCAACCTGCGTCGGCGACCTCGGGGAAAACACTCACTGCACACAATCAAAGGGAATTTTAGTTAGAGAGGAGATTTCTTCATTTTCAAAGCTTCCACATCCCAACTCTCATCTAACAACACAAACCCTCTAATCCCAAACAAACAACATACATACACATCCCATCTCAAGATATGCAAATCCCTCCTTCCACACCAAAAAAATTGGTTTCCCTCGATTAACGGCTTTTTATACATGCTTGTTTATGGTACATTTGGTTCTTGGCTCTCGTGACTGCGTGAAAGGGAATTTACTCGTTGATCTTGGCGAGGAGTCTGATGGGTAGGTGGTTAGCAATTTGCTGCTAGAATTGGGAAAGGGGTGAGGCATACTCGTAATCTCTGAATAGAGAGTATTCGACATCTCCGACCTTGACTGGTGATCCTCCGTACTATTTCCAGAACATTAGCAGATGCTCCTTGTAGATATGCAAGTACCAGTGTCTCGAAGAAGTGAAAGAAACCGCAGGCCAGCATTCCCCCAACCGCCAGCCCATACTGCATTACAAATTCACCCTAGTATCACAAGCCCAATCCCCTCCGGTATTATCCCCTTATAATCCACCACAAAACACACCACCCCATCACCAAACCAACAAAAAGAGCCCTCGAAACATACCTGAGGAATCAAAACCTTGTCACCAGGAGCAACACTGCACTTAACCCTCTTCCCCTCCTTATCCAACCCACCCGGTCCAACAGCCAAAACCTTAGCCTCATTCAACTCCTTCACAGCACTCTCAGGGAGAAAGATTCCACTCGCAGTCTTGGTCTCGGCCTTGATTCGCTGAACGAGGACTCGGTCAAGGAGCGGTGCAAGGGACTTGATGGATTTGAGAGCGGTAGACTGTATATTCAATTAGCCAAATAGGTTCTCTTTGCAAGTCCTTCGCAGATGCCGGGTGGTGCGACAAGGGGAAATGGGTCTGTAGATGGATGGGATCTGTTCGGAAAGCTTGGAGGCGGACTTACCATCTTGAAGATTATTTGGGAGGTGAGGTACTGGGATTTAGTCAAGTGCGATTGGTATGATATGCGTGATGTGAAGATGATTGTTTGTTTAGAAAGAAGATTGTCAACATGGAAGTTCCTGAGCTTCGAAGAGCTTCTGGATACTTTTTTGCGACAGGGGTATTAAGCCGAGAACCGTCGCACGTGACATCTAAATATGGGGAAGATGGAAGTCCAAAAGCGGCACTAAAGTCCATATATTTACAAGATCAATCAGTTTACCAGATTCAAGGATAATGACTGTTGTATTAAAGTACTTGCATTCCCGAATTTCTCTCTACAAATTTCACCCCTTTCTGAGTCAAGTAAACAGGGGGAACCAACATCAACATCGTGGACAAACTTGTTTCAAGGATATCTTTCGCTCAATGCATTAAAAATGAGTTATAACTCGCAAACGGCCAATTGAAGCCACGCTACTACGCTAGAGAAAGCCACCCGTCATCTCATCAAGAACTAGAACTAAAGTTCTTCAACTGTACAGTCTACCGCTAGCCATCTATGTAAACACCCCGCCCCCTTTCTACCCATACCACATAATCAAATTGTCGGATAACAAAATATAACCCGAATATAAACACCAACCCAGCCGCGCCCATTTCCTAAACACCATGATACTTCTCTTTCCATTTCTATACAAACTTCTCCTCAATCATAACGGAGAAAGAACTCATGACTTTGCTGGCGGTACCGCTGGAGCGGCTGGAGGTTCAAGAGTGTGTGTATGACCTGGGGCGGGAATGACTACTCCCCCCTCCTCTTGTCTACAAATTACTGCTCCTTCGACCCATGGGTCTGCTATGACTTCTGCCATCGTAGCTCTCTTCTTAGGGTCAATCGTCAGCATCCGAGATATGATATGTCGACTTTCTCTTGGAAGTAGTCGCATTAGACGCCATGGGCCTTTTATAACCTCTGCTTTCTTCTCTGTTGTGGGAGCCGTTACGCTCGTGCCGTTACTGTTTGCTGCAGGTTTTCCAGAAGATTGTTCTGTGGATGGAGTGGGAACTGCGTCTCTTGGTGGAGTATCTAAATCTGTCGTTGATTTCGATGGAACTGGGGTATCCGACAGTCTCTTCATGTCGGTTCCGGGCGATGGAGTTGAAGCGAAAAGTTTATAAGAATTGTCTGTCATTCGTGGCATCTTCCATGGAAATCGCCTTAATGACATGCAACAAAATATGATTGCTAGCGACCAAATATCGGTAGGTTGAGGATCATATTTTCTCTCGTCGTAAACCTCAGGCGCGAGATACGGATCAGAACCAACAATCCCTAGCATTTGTTAGAAAGGTTCGATTTGGAGAGATATTGACAAAACTTACCGGAAGCTAGTACAATACCATTCTCGAAAGGATACTTGAAAACACTAGCACTTCCAAAATCGATGATTTTCATAATCCCATGCTCGTTCACAACAACGTTATCAAGCTTCAAGTCCCGGTGTGCCAATCCCATGCTATGCATGTAGGTAACTCCACTGAGGATCTGCAAAAATGCACAGCTGATCTCCTCTCTCGACATTTTCCCAGTCATGACAATTGCGAATAGGTCGTAGGGGGCGTATTCCATGACCTCGTACCATTTCCCCTTTTCTTGAACAATATCCAATGATTCGATAATATTGCCGTGGTGTAACGTTGACCCTACACAAAACTCGGCTGTAACCTTCTTGTTATATTCCTTCTCCGATTCATACGAATGCCTCGCTCTGAATTCCTTGACCGCAAATGTCGTATTGTCACTACTCCTTTTCATCAATCGCACAGATCCACCAGCACCGGCTCCCAGTACTTTTCCAAATTTCCCATACTTGGAAGTCAATCCGTGGTTATCGTCAAATGGCAGTTGCTGTGAAACTTTTTGGTGGGGTGGTGTTTTTGATCCGGACTTTATTGAGCGAGAAGGAGATGCTGATCGCTTTGCTTTCGACGATCCGCCAATCTTCAGGAATCTCTTAAGCTCAGACATCGATCCGCCGTGCTTGGTGTGGATAGTCGCAGAACTCTCATCGTGGTTTGTATGTCCACCAAAAAATGACCTCCGTTTTTCTCCGTCGTCTGCTGTACTTCGTGATGATCGAGGGAGTGAGGACGACGAACTTCCATTTGTCCGGTGTTTTGAATTCAATGCCGTAAACTTGAATCTTGGGTCTATAGCGTCCAGATTTCTGGATTGGGGAGGTCTTTTGTGGGCGGCGTACGGATCGTTCAAATCGCCTGCCGGTGTAAAGGGTCTGCTGAATGTTTGCCGACTTGGACTCTGTTCTCGGGAGACAGGTACTGAGGATGCGTGAGTACTACCAGGTCCTATCGAGAAGGCACCTCGATGACCAGTACCGGATGCCTCTGTTGATTGAGTTGCTGGCCTTGTAACCAAATTTCCAGAAGATCCGGGTCGGGATTCATCAACGTTCGTGGTCGTAGGAGATGTTCCGGAGGTACCGGGAGGTGATATCTGGGCGCTTGATATTTGGGTGGTCACAGCCGCAACAGTCTCATCCGCCTCTACCTTTTGTAGAGGCGCACCCTTTGTTGCCGTAGTTCCCTCCACAGCGTCTCGCGATCGTGTTGCCGCAGGAGTTATCGGTGGCGAGTGCATTGAATGTACTCGGGGGCTTTGATGTGGTGATGGTCGTCCTGATGAACTATGTGTGTTGTGACGACTGGGATCTCGAGAACTATCTTCGTTGGAGGCGACCTGCAAACGAAAAACATCAGTGGTTATTCAGACGAAGATTCGGAAGAAGTGCAAAAGAAATATATGTCAACACGTCAACGCCGCAGAGTGGGTCGTATTCAGGAGGTTTAAATCGGTTACGAGTGGGGGTAATCCTAGGAAGGTACCATCAAGGCACTAAAACGATGAAGGCCCGGTATGCCCAGGAAAATCCACAAAACTCGTCCACCGTCCCATGAATAATCATGTCACTGAACAGAGACAGCAAAGACATTAATCCACCATTGTTCTTGCCCATCGCCACGTCTAGTCCTTGTGGATCTGGAGATATATGGAAGTCACAACGTACCCTTGACGCCGGTAGAGAGACTGGCTCAAAAGCAAAGTGGCTCATTCGTCGTTCTTGAAGTCGTGGGAGGTTTAGTGCTGAGGCGGCCCTTTTCAGTGTTTCCACCTCTTTGCCATCTGCGTTGCTAAGAGTATCTTGCCAGGAGAGTGTGGCTTCGAGGGTATCGACATGAGCAGGCTCTATCTCCTGGTTGACAGAAGCGAATCGGACCGCGAGAGTTTCGTCTGGTTTCTTGGTTTCGGGAGGAGAAGAAGTGGTGGTGCTCGGCTCGACAGCTAAGAATAACAGAGAACGTTTTGTTAGAAGGTGATTACTATCATAGGGAATAGAGACTCGAGAATTGCGCAATGGAAAGGCAGATAGTAAGCTCTACTTACCAATCAGGCCTGCTTGAGGCTTGCACTCTGGTACCGATGTAGTCGACATGTTGTTTGGGGTTTCAATGGAATTGGGAATACCCCGACCAACACTAGGAGACAAAGGAGATCCTCGTGGGATCGTAGATGTTCGTAGAGATCTAGTGTTGGTTTAATCTTTGTCGAAGAATTGGTTTGGTGGTAATGGTGGGGCTTAAGTGGTGGTGGTGAGCATGGAACCTTCTTGGGCCCCGATAAAGAAACGCCAATCGAGACGGATGATGCGATAAGCTTGATAACTCCAATTGTCGGTGGTGGTGTTGTTGTTTCCAATTGGGGTGGGTGTTTGTTGTTTTGGTTTGTTTTGAAGGGAAAGAAATTCCAACTATGATGTACTAGTTAAAACCGTGACAAAGCTGGATAAGTTTAAGTTGGAGTCTCTTCTAGAAAATGACGAACCGAAGTAACGATGCGGGAGGCGGAAGTTCGGCCTTTTTTTGCGCGACATCCGTTACAAGCGACAATCCAATTATCAACAATATTAAATTCACTATACTCAGCGGAAGATTAGCCTTGATCCGGAATTTCATTGGTTGCAGTTTTATCTTGAATTCTAAACTTTTATCACATCTTTCCAACTTCCACATGCAAACCCCAGCATTCCACAACGGTTGTCAAAACTGGTGGGTTCGGACTGATCCAGCCGGTTTTGTCCACGACTCTCCACGATCTAAACGTGTACAGTGAGTCAAATGAGTCAACTCGCCGTGAAGCCCACGCCCTTTCCAAATGCCGGCCTTTTATGTTGAACCAACTCCACTGTTTGTTAGAAGACCTTCGTATTTTATTTCCCGGAAGACGAAGAGAACTAGTTTATCCCCCTGATTCAGTCTATTTAAAGCTCTTCTTTTCTGCTTCTAGATGCAAATCCGGCATCGGCATACCAAATTTCCAACTAATGTGCCGAGGCTTTGACAGTTCGGTAACCCTGAAAAATCCGCTTTCGGGCCTGCTGTGTTGGGGTTTTCTAGAACAACTGCCAGTCAGCATTTGAGACAAGGTTAGAACAGACGAGATGCAAGAAATGAGGCACAGGGAAACATGCAACCATCCAAAAACATTGCTTGAGAAACCGGGTCTTCTCTGTTGTAACAGGTTGGATCATTCTGGACCATGGATATTGTACAATATAAAAGTACGAAAAAAGACATGTTGGACTTTTGCCACATCGTGTATCCATATGAGCTATTCCCAACCAAAAACGCCACCGCCATGATGATGCAAATGAGTACAAACTTCCAGGTAAAGCGGGTGGCCTTGGAAGATGCAGATACACTCCTCCCCTCATACAAGTTGTACACTGTGTTTTCGTCCCAAGTTTCTTGGTCGTACACCCATTCGAAGCCAGGTCTTTAAATCCCCTTGATCAAGAAACGGAGGGCCGTCGTCAGGCCTACGATCCAAGATCATTTCTCCCACTTCCAAATCATCCTTATGGCTTAATGGCGACACCAACTGTCTTGGCCTGAGCAACCACGCATTTAGCGATACCCTCCAAACTCAACCCGCTCAATCTCAATTCGCTCTGCTTGATCTTCGCAATCTCATACACATGCTTAAGACTAATCGTCCCAACAATCGTCGCTCCCGTCTTTCCCTTTAGCTTTCCTTTGACCGGTTCGACTTGTGCCGCACTGAGCAGTAGATATGATGTTGTTGGTGTTCTGACTTCGAAATGAAAGGTTCGATCGGGTCGGACAGTAACGCGGACTGGTGTTGGGACTCCCGGAGTTAAATGCGCTGTTCTGGCATTGAATTCCTTTGTTTGAAAGTTAGCACATACCAGTGGATAGCATGCCATTCCTTTGCGAGGGATGCCCAATGGCTAGGGGAAGGTTGGGGTTGAGAAAATAAAGCTGGAGCATACCTTGCAAAAATCCATGGACTTCACACCTTTACTTCCCAATGCAGGACCAACAGGCGGACTGGGACTCGCCTGTCCAGCTCCAACAATCAGTTTAACCACCTGGTCTTTAACGGCGCGTGCTTTCGACATATTGAGCTGGTTTGTTGGTTGCTTTGAAGCTCAAGTCAATTGGACATCCCGAAATTTCAGCCTTGCGCTAAACACTTTCAGCCAAGCATGTCACGTGTAATATTTAAATCTTTGAAAGTTTTCATTATTGGCTTCGTACCATACAAAAAAGTGAGCAGCATACATCAAAATGTCTGAGCAAATGGTTCTCTAAGCCAACTCTATCCATTCCTTCGGTTCTTATGTCGCACGTGACCATACATCACGTTTTCGCCTCTCGCCTGCCCCCCCCCCCCCCTCTCTCTCTCTCTCATTTGTCGGCTGGGAGATTAAGCTTTTATTATCTAGCTTTAAATGGTTTTAGGATGCAGTGTTAAGCAGTACTCAATTAGTCAGGTACTTTTTTTCAAGTTGTGATCTTGTTCCATGTCAGTACCATACTCCCTGAATACCACAGAGATCTACCAACATGAGGAATGGAGTTGGTTTAGCTGTTGATTTGTTTCTGTGAAAATGGTCTAGGATAATAAAAAGTATTACACGAAAATTCTTAGTAGAATCAAAAAGTGGAAATATACACATGCTCTCAAATCGGATTATTTCGTATTCCATAAAGGAGTGCGTTGGAGGAATGACGGAACATCCTGAGTACCAATCCCCGTTCTTGGACATTTCTTCAAATCACCGCAGTCCAGAGTTCCACATTCCTATCAAACGTTTCATTTCCAGAAAGAAATTGAATTTTCTAACCACCTACTACAGGCTACAGCGAATAAATCCAGAGACCAAACTACGAGAAGAATTACAGGTCTTGGGGTATCTAGGAACCTGGAAGAATTACTTAGAATTTAGAGGCTGGAGAGAGAGGTTTAAAAAACATTTCATGGTTTCGTCGAATGAAGGAAAAGATGTCTTTGAATAAGTCTCGCTTCAGCCCCAGGCTACAATTTACTTGCAGCTATGATCGAGCCCTGCTTCTCTAGAAACGAATCTTTAGCCTCGGCAGTCTCGACAACAGCAACATTGCGTGTATTGTCCCCTAAGGGAAACATGTACCGTCCAGTGTTGATCGATGTAGGCCATGATGCAGCTTCGAATGCCTCTCTTGCTAGATTGATGAGCATCAAGTCGCTTCCTATGAACGAGTTAGCGCTACCAGGAACCCCAAGGGATATATTAACATTTCGCGCCAACTAATGTACTCCCGATTGGTCGGTGCTCAAGTCTGCCTGAGATTCGTGATTCGTACGGCATTTGGCCAACTGTAAAGGAAAATTAGATTTGTCTGGCAAAATAGGAGGTTGGCCTACATGGCAAGACCAACTGAGGCATGTGGAGTACAGGGGAAATAAATTTCTCTCCAATGGTTCCTGAGCTTGAAGGTGCTCTTTGAAATGTCAGCAACAACAAGAAATAGAGATTTTCAGGGGTCAAAAACTCTTACTCGTTTGCAGAATCACGATACTTGGGATTGGCGCTCCCATAAGGCATGATCATGATCGCCTCAGAGCCAGTTTCGGGGTTCGAGGTGAAAATATTCTCGTTGAACCATTCCCGGAAGATCCTCAACTCATCCAAGTACGTATCATATTCTTCAGATGTAACTTGCTTACCGAAGCCCCTAGAGGTTTGTTAGCGATCTAAAATACTACCAGCGGGTAGCACAAACCATCTATAATGCACGACTGGCCCTTCATAAGCATCGGTGCCAAACGCTGCTAGGTATTTGTCACGGTAGTCGTCAAACTCGTGGTAATAATCATGACACAAAGACCAAAAGGCACTCTACTCTGTTACTAACTGATTTCATTTTGGGGTAGAGACGAACCTTGGCAAGATACCCTTTGAGGGGCTGTCCTTCTAGTTTGGGAGGTGGGCATTGAGCCCAGCGCTCTGCGATGCTGAACTCGAGACGTTTGGTGCCGAGGAATTTTTCCAAGACCGAGATAAATTCATCAACCATGGCTTGGTGTTTAGGGTTGCTGTGGGGAAAGAAATCAAGAGGGTATAGAATTTTCGTTGGAAATTTCGTCGAGTTGTCGCTGACATTCAATGTATGAGCAACAAGATGGTGAAGATCGTTGAGGCTCCGACTGAATGGCCCGACTACATCATATTTACTGTAGGAGTCGTCAGGATAATCAAAAGTACTAGAAAAGAGGTCATGGGACATTACGGAGAGTTCACGAAAATTCCTTGCATAGACGTTGAGTCAAAGGAGGGTCTGATAGAGAAGAGACCATTACAAGTAGCCGGAGCCCTTACACTCCCCGCAGCTGGATACGGTTAGTTGGAGTGTAGACACCTAGTTCAATGGGAAGGATAACATACAATCCCCTGCAATGGAGTAATCCAGCCACTGGTATCCGGCAAGCGCTGCGGCAGCACCCGATGAGCTGCCGGAAGGCTCTGGTACATGTCACCGCGTGGGTTGAATGGGCAGTGAAAGTCGATCCACTGATCAGTAGGCTCATCAGAAGAGGCGAACTGGGTCATTTTGGTCTTTCCTACAATGACTGCTCCTAGGTCTAGGAGCTTTGTCACATAGTCCGCACTTTCATGTTCTGGCTCATGAAGAGCTGTAAATGCTCTGCTCATCATTGTCGTCTTGACACCCTTCAAGCGAAATATGTCCTTGAGACAAAGTCGGGCGCCAGCGAGTGGGCGGTTGGGCGAGTACTTGGAGTACAATCGGCTAGGAACAGCAATAGTTCTCCAGATTCCATCGTCATCTACTAAGTTCAAGGCATCAAACCTGCTGATAGTTAGTGTTCAGTCAAAATTTTTCATGTAAGCAACACACGACTGAGGTTTCAAGACATCTTGTGGCACCACACCGAAGATAAAGGCGTCCAACTCATCTCGATATAGTCGCCAGGCTTGGTGGATATTAGAGCCTTGAAGGAAGTATGGACCGCTGGGTAGGGAAGAAACGGTCGAGTTGGGAGCAGAATGGAGTACAGAGGAGTTGTCCAATGCTGCTGTGGAAGTCTCCGATACAGAAGCGCCAGTATCAACAAGAACTATAGTCTCTGCAAAGTCCTTCGAGTAAACATCATCGACACGTTCGAAAAAGTCAAGCTGCGTCGCGACCCTCGCTTGTCCGCCCCGCAGAAGGTTATCCTCGATGAGCACAATTGGTCGGATCTTCTCTGGAGAGAAGGTTTCTGTCACTGTGCCCTGTGGAAGTCAGAACACATTCTTTTTCCACCAGGATGAGTGAAGACATACCAGTACTTGTGGATGTACGAGATACCTAACGCCCGCAACAATTTGGGTAAGTGCTCGATGGGCCATGATGAACGGAGTCCAATTTTCGGATGAAACAAAGAAAGGAGCTTGACCGCAGGTATTGATATACTTTCTCTTCGTGCGAGTTAAGGGAGAAGGACAAATGTCGTGATTCTGTCACATTCTAATGGCAGAACAATCAATGCCCCCAGCAACTACCGGTAGAGGTGCGAATTTATCAAAATTGTCCATTTGGCAAGTTTCAGGGGCTGCCCAACCTTAGCGAGTATCGTACTGGTTGGCTCTCCAGCAAAGCCGGGCGTTTGCAATTTCACACCATCCAGTAGTATCTCTCGACACGCAAACATACATCTTATCTCGAGTTGCACAGAGAACGGGATTTTCCCACACCTGATACCCATTTTGTGCAGGCTAATTTCAAAGGTCTCAAACAGAGAGCTTGAGCGCTGAGAATGGGCCACACCAGGCAATCCACCCATTACGACCCCAATACCAATGAATGTTACGGACACGAGCTTCAAACTTTCCATTTTTTGTCTGGAACTAGAGATAATTTATCCTCAAAACGGGTTCAATATGATTTCTCTGCCAGTAATTTATGATGGTGAGCGGCATCCGAGTCTGGAGTAGGTAGCAACTCACCTTGTCCCTTGATTATTCCATTTTGACGATAATGTCTAGTATTGTATCCATCCCCGGACTCCCAACTTTGCACCCCCAATACAAGCTCAAAGATCACCAAAAATGGCTTCGCGAAGTCCTCAGCCATCGAGTCCCTCAGGCGAGAATAATGGCATTTCAATATGACTTTGCCAAAGAGTCCTCAGATACTTCATGGAGGGGCCTCGAAAATGAGGCTGAAAGTTTGTTATACAGCTTGGTGCACAGAAGAGAAGGTTCAGATAAACGACCGATCATATTTATTTGCTACAGCTTCGGTGCGTTGATATTGAAGAAGGTGTATACATGATCCACAAAACTTGTTCAGAACCAGTCTAACCACGCACAAAGGCTATCTTGATTGCGAAGAGACCCCCGACTTTCGGAATATTTTCGACAATACGGGTGGCATTGTATTTCTCGCGTGTCTGAATGATGAAGCGTACCCAGGACTTGAGGATGTTTGCCTGAAGTGTGCTGCTGTAGAGTTTGGAACGAAAAGGAAACACGATGCAGTTGAGTCTCTTCGGAAAGCTGAAGACTGGAACATCCTCAAAGATGTCATGGAAAGGTTCCGTTTACTCCGATGTACGTTTCCTGTTCGGGTGCTTTATGAGATGAAGACAACGATAGTTCCTGGTGGCCTATCAGCAATGTTCAGCAGGAAGGGAGAATGCGTAAGTTACATATTTATTCCATGGGAGATCCTTCTAACGCAACAAAGTTGTGCACAGAAAGTATATCCTCGCTTGGCTGGGATAATGAGAAACTGATAGAGGTCAAGAAATATCACGGTAAACTCACCATGTATCCTCACCGCGGAGACACAGACAGTCAAGGTTTCTTTGAGTCTTTTATGAGAACTATTTCAGAGTTGGTGGACCACACATGTCCGCCAGCAGCCAGAAACATGTGGCCTTCTGATGAACTCGAGGATAGTGTTGCAACTTGGACGATGATTCCAGAGTTGAGTCAGGCTACTTCTGCTCTAAGGATTGAAGTAATAGGTAAGTGCTTTATCTATTCTACCATGAGCATTTTTCTGAATAACCACATCAGGCCACGAAGTTGTTGAAAGCGCTGCTACCCCTCGCCGAGAGGCGAAAATTCCATGCCATGTGATGAGTTCTTACGAAATCAGTGCAAACTTTGTGGAGAAAAAATATCTTGTCCAACATCCACCAAGTTTTAGATCCCACAGCTGGTGATACATTGAAGCAACGGGTTCACGTTGTGGCTGGCCTGGGTGGCATGGGAAAAACACAGATTGCGCTAAGCTATTGCCTCAGCCACAAAGATATATACCCAGTTATTCTTTGGGCAGATTCTCACGGTCAAACCAAACTCTCTGAAAGCTTTATTCTTTTTGCGAGAGAATTAGGATTCGGTGACTTGAACAGCCTTCAGGCGAAGCAGGCTGTGAAAGATTGCCTCCAGAATATCGGCAATATTGATTCTTCTTTCTATTTGCCAGAACTAAATTCTTTTAGAAACAAACTTTCTATTTATATTCGATAATTTGGATAGCGATGACAAAGAGGAACTAATGAGAGAGTTTTGGCCAGGGACGAACCCTAAAGGCTCTGTTTTAATCACCAGTCGGGACCAAGTGATGATGGATCATCACCCGGGCTTGGAGCTCACAGAACTAGATGAGGAAAATGCGATGGAGCTATTACTCAACCTGACAAGCAGGAATCGGACTAGGATGTTAGAGCAATCCGTGCAAGAAGAACGCGAGGCAGCAAAGATAATTGTCGAAAAGATTGGCTATCTTCCCCTTGGAATCAGTCAAGCCGCAAGCATCGTGTTGAACGAAAATTTCAGTCTCGTTCAATTCCTCGAAGCATATGATGAAAGGGACATCATTGAGGATTGCGAGGACGTGTTTCTTTCAAGAGGCGACAACGCCTACACATATTCTTTGAGGACTGTGTGGAACATGAATTTTGACAGGTTGAATGACGATCAACAGAGCCTGATCAAGGCCATGGCTTTTCTTGACCCCGACCGACTTCAAATAACCATGCTTAAAGAGGGTGCCGCTAAAGCCAAAGAGTCAGACCTAAGTTTCATGGATACAACACGGAAGTTTTGGAAATGCCACAGCGGACTCTGTCGCAGCAATCTCGTGTCTCAAAGTGTCGATGGAAAGGAACTGCGAATGCACCGGCTAGTCCAGGCCTCTTGCCAACTCAGAATGAATCTGAACGAGCGACGTGTGAACTTTACTAAGGGTGTAGCACTGATCAAGGCGGTTTGGCCAGTTCCTGAACGCATGGCAGTCCACAATCCCTCACTATGGGATGTAAATAGACGAACGGCACTAAAGCCATTACTATACTGTCTCAGACTCTCATAGAAGAATCGTCGCCTTAACTAAGTATCCTTCCCTAATTCGGTTAGTCTGCCTTGTCGTAGCGGGTGGGCGTAACGATTCTTCTTTTTTGTGGGGTTGAGGAACTGAGATAACATCAAAGTTTGATGCGTCGTGCATTTACTTCCAGTTAGACCTTAAGTTTCGTAGAACCTTCTGTCAATATTAAGATAACACCGCTGCTCGAGTCTCGTTTTCCTTCTCTCTTACCTCTTTGAAACATTGCCAAACTCTCGCACACAAAGTCACCGCACCTCTCCGACCAGTCAATTATTTCTGTTTGTTGGTTTTGTCTTGAATTCATTCCCCATTCCAGGCCGCGATAATTCTAAGTGGTGTGTGTGACATACATCCAAGCATCCAAAAATCTTCCTCCCCACTAAGTCACCCAAATCCCCTACGCCATAATTTATATACAGTTAACTCGTTTATGCGACTGGGGAACGACGGAAACCTTGCTTGGCAACTTGGGCCTTTGCTGCGGTGACTATTTGATAGACAATTAGCTTTTGGGAAGATTCATAGAGGAGAAGAGGTGGGAAGAGGGAACTGACCAGTGGCAGCAGCATTAGGATCGGTGAAACCGCATCCAGTCTTTCCAGCTTGTAAAGCAGCTGCTTCGGCAGAGCAGACGCCTACGGTTGGGTTCCCGGCGCAGCATGCTGAGGAACAGTCGGCATCGGATGTGCATCCTCCAGTGATGAATCTAGGAATCACGGTCAGTTCTTGATGCTGAATATGTTGAGATGAATGACACTTACTGAGCGCCATTGGCGGCACCGACGTTCTTAGCACCAGCAACGTTTGGAGTGACAGCGAGGACGGAGGCAGTGACTGGAAGCAGATTAATATGATGATGTTCGGATAGGAAGGAAGTGGAACATACAAGCAAGAACAACAGCGAAGCTAATGCGAACCATTTTTGCGGTATTGAAAGATTGGGGGGTTTAAAAATTCGAGTGAGTGTTTATAAAAATTTAAAGAATGAAGATTATCAAAAAAAGAATGTAATGCAAAAATAAGGAACGATAACCAGATCGTAAAAGAAAGTGAAGAGATGAGATGAAGATTTGGAATGAAGATGAGATGAACGAAAAAAACCCATTTCAACGGTCCAAATCATCCATCTTATACCCTCAACTCAAGCGTCTATCTAGTTCATCCCAAGACAACAATTGCGTCACGGTTCGCCCATCATCCCATCTCCATGCCAAAACTCACACCAAAGATTTTCACATCAACATGTCAACCATGGTACACATATCAATATTGACGCATCCCAAGTTTCGACAGGGGGAGGGTGTGCTAAGCGAGCTGTCTGATCACCCCTTCGCGCTTCTGGAAATATGGGGAAACCCCATCCAGCCATCCACAACCCCAAAAACCCCTCGCATCCTCGCCTGCACACCGATCTCTTTTCTTCCGAAGGCCGAAAATGGCCATTGCGAGGTCGCCGTTTGATCTCCGTGTCAAACCACTCTCGGGCTTGAAAACTCTCCGCTGTGCACCAGCGCCACTGCCAGGTTCCTCAGCTGCCGGCATCCGAAACTCTGTGGATCTTCATACTTGGTGCCTTATAAGTGACTTATAGCATCAGCGCATATAATCGTTGATCAGCAAGTACATAAGCGGATCAGTTTATGTATCATACGGGATATCAAAAATCCGGGGCGTGGACCTCGTGATAAAACATACGTTGGCTTGGGATCTTGAAAAAGGGGGGGGAAAGTCGTATCTGGATTGGGAAATCTATGAACTATAGGATGCGAGATATAACTTTTGTTGGTTTGAGAAATCGAATGGTCTCTTGTCGGAGGGAGAAAGTAAGTTTCGTGATTCGTATTCGGCAAGTAGCCGCCAGGTAGGGACGAGATTAATAGCTCAACTATCCCCACTGACTCGACTCGACTTGCCTTTCTAATGTCCACCTTTGCTAACCCTTTGCACTTCAAAACACCAGTATGCACGAAACTCAGTGCCAATTCTCAACTCCCAGCTCTCGCAGGATCCCATCTCAAAACCACACATTCAGGCTAAACAGAGAAAATGACGGACACCCGCACCAAACGACTGCCGATCGATCTGGATAAACGCAAAAGCGTGGGAAAGTAAATAACCTCGACCTCCAAACTCTCATCAATGAAAACCATCAACCCCGCATTGAAGAACTATGTTGTGTAACGAGCCATGGAAGTATCTTTCTGGAATTTTGTACTTCAATATTCCTTTCCTTCTGCGCTCGGCTAGCGAATGTGCGGCTTCTACCATCACATCTTATATATACCAGGCCCTATAAATCAATCGTCAATTGACCAAGCCCCCCCGATATTTACAATTTAAACCTTCCACCACTAACCTTCACTCCAACCCCACGTCCTTCAATTGCTCTATCAAGCCTTGAACTTCATAGGGGTACTCCCATTCGCATAAGTAGACCACTGTTCATAAGTCGGCGACTTCCCCGCGACAATATCCAACGCAAAATTGCCCTGGGAATTATGTCGAGTGAAAGTGGTCGTAACATTCGTCTTGGTAGTCGGAGACGCGGTATTATGAGCCCACCCAATAGTAGCACCCGTTTCCGTCGCGTCGAAGGTTGAGCCATCAGTTGATATGCATTTGGAACAGAGGAAGGTGTATGTGAAATGGGTGGAGTTTGTATATGTGCCGTTTGCGATAGGGTACATGGCAAAGGTTCCTTTGGCGACTGCTGGACTTCCGTAGGTGCTGTATGTGAAGGTTAGTATTGAAACCTGATCTTGGGACATGTATATTGGGGTGGTC
Source organism: Calycina herbarum (assembly GCA_001414485.1). Classification (NCBI taxonomy): domain Eukaryota; kingdom Fungi; phylum Ascomycota; class Leotiomycetes; order Helotiales; family Pezizellaceae; genus Calycina; species Calycina herbarum. The sequence continues at coordinate 85,792 of LLEY01000151.1, read as the reverse complement.
GTACGCAGTTTTGCGGAACGAGGCAAGGAGTGTGTTGTTATTTGGCCATGCTGCTATGAGTAGAGCGTTTTGGGTCATCGGCCCACCGAGAGAAATCCCAGTCCAACCTGTGCCTTGACCAATGATCAGACCGATGAAATCAGTGGTTGATGTTGTTGAAAGCACGACGCCGAAGGTAACTTTGGGATCAACTCGTGCAGAGAAAGTTATCCCTGATCCTTTCTCCGTATATGGGACAGCAACTGCGCCAAACGCGAAGACGCCGGCAATTAGAGTGGAAAGAAGCATTTTTGACGAGCAAATATGCGTATCAATGATCAAAAAAAGAAGTAGAGAAGTCCTTTGGTGAATCGAGGCTTTAAGTATTTCCGAGTCTCCAAATCCAAAGAGTTATTCCAGACCGGTGCTTCATATTTATAGATATGACCCAGGGCCAGCCATACACTCAATCAAATGTACTTTCCAAAATTGTTGGAGGTCAAGGTTCAATTTGCCTGCGGTCATTCTGTGACGCACAAGACTACTCTGGTAATTGAGAGCTATTTTTTAATTGAGCATCAACATCCTGCGCCAGGCAAACAAGGCTGGACTTGGCGGTTGAAATTAAAGAGATTGCAAACACCACGAACGGGATTGGACAATTGGGAGGTAATATGGACATGACTGGCCCGCTTTTCAATTAAGGTTAAAACACAATTCCCGCATCTGCCGTTCTCGGGAATGCTCCTCTTGATTCAAAAAGAGTGACATTTTAGCCTAGAGTGCAACCAGCGAATCGCGAGCAAATGACCAAGGTATATAATAAAGTAGAATAAATCGGCAATGCAAGATCACTTGTACCAAGGGAAAGAATCTCAGATTAGGAAAGGCTATTTCGTCCCAAGTAGTAGAACGGGCATTGCTTGTACAGTGCACCAAGTGTGGAAACGAATGGCGAATCCTGGGAATGACTCCGCGTTACAAATAATAAAAAACTCGAGGAAATAAAGTATTCTTTTCTTGCCTATTTTTAAAACAACCAAGCTCTTACCGGTCGCTGAGGACTCCCTCAGGCGGACTATAGTACAAACTTGAGTTGTAATTAGCAAACTTCCATTGGGTCTTCAACACCAAGGTAGCATCGCCCTTTCTTGTATCAACCAACTTGGAAAGAATGGTCCAACCTTGCCTTTTCAGACGCGAATGAACAAGACAATTCTCCCAATTTCTCTGGAGACCAAGATGTGGGTTGTATAATGGAACAAGTAACAAATTCAACAAACTCCGAAACCAACCTGAGTGCATTATGCTGTGCACTTGAGCTGCTTTCCAACAGAGAGAATTAGGCCTACAAACGTGGGTGGGCGTTTAGACGAATGTTCCTGATAGAAAATAGCCATGTAATCGTCCCTATTATCGTTCTTCGTGAACCCTCAAAAATACTTTATCTTAAAAATTTGGCATAATAAAACAAAATACATAAACTTACAAGAAGAGTTCACCAGATAGATTTCCTTTGCTTCTAATCATCGTATGCTACTCTATTAGATCAACTTGATTGTTCTAGGCGCTTTAAAATAGTATTCTTTGATTATGTATTGTTCAGGTGTACGAGGAACTTTGCTTTGGCAGGGACTCTTACCGAGTCGAGAGAGAGAGTATGGGAGGAAAATTGCTCAACAAAGTGAGGTCTTAATAAGGTGAAGCTCGTTGGTTTTACGTACTTGGGCGAGATTCACCTGGTGTGACCATAAGCTTTTCGGTTTCCGAGGCAGGCGAAATTGCGTTGAGTGGGAGCCCGGGCTCGTGCAATAAAACGGCTGCTCGGCCTCTCAACAGAAAGACAATTGTCAGCAACTTTCCATCTACTCATCAACCAAGAATTCAACACCAAAATGTCGAGGTAAGTCGTGCTTTTTCTGCTAAGATGTCGTCGATTTAACAGGTAGTAGCAAGCCAGCCCATCCCGCCTTTGCGCACTTCCCAATTGCCTTCGTGGCTCTTACAGGTCTTCTCGACATCTTCCATGTCGCGGCTACTTCCCCTCTTACCTCGGACTATGTGCAATCCGGTGTGAAGTCCTTGGAGCTTCAACTGCCTCTCGAAATTCTCCCTCTTCTCTCCTACTACACAACCATCTTGGCTCTCGTTTTCATGGTTCCGGCAATCCTCAGCGGAGGCAGTCAAATGCTTCCCCTGATTCAACGTGATGGATTCGGCACGAAGAAGGTCAAAACTGCTCTCGCACATGCCGCACTCAACGACACCGTTGCGGTAATGTTGGTATACAACTGGTTGACTAGACGGAATGTCGAGGGCTTTGCGCCAAGCTCGGTCAACTTGGCCATCAGCTCTACATTGGCCATGCCTGTGGTCTTCTTCGCGGCGGCTCTAGGAGGAGAGCTTGTCTATACACATGGAATGGGTGTTGGTCGGGCAAGCAATGGCAAGGTCAAGAAGGCTCAATAGAGTAGAGGCTCGCATCGCTGTCGTTGAAGTTGGAGATGGAGCTCAGAGTGGATGCGACAGGCTCGAGGCTCGGGCGGTTAGCCAGTGCATCTACAGTAGAGGTGGGGTCATTTGCAACGGTGTAGCTCACAGTAAACTGCAATTTGGGCGAAAGAATTGAAAGAAGATACAATCAGAACCTGGAAGCTTTTGAAGGATTATTTGTGCGAAAAGCGATCGAAATCCCGCTACCAAAAATACTACTATGAAGATTTCAGTGAATAATTCCGGGTGCTGATATTGAATAACCCCTGTAGCCTTTGACAGCGAAGCTTTTCTCTTCACTGACACACCCCTGACGTACTCGAGCGGCAGCGCGGAAGGAGGGGCGATTCTTTACCTAAATTATCACCGCATTTTGAGCATTTGCACTCCAGGTTTCTTCCCAACAACCACCTCACACCTCACACCACAATCCCCAAACACAAATCAACAAACCCCCCAGATATATTCAAGATGATGAACTGGGCGAAAGCAGCGTATGCCTTCTCCTCCCCACCTTTTCCCGCAACTCTGCAGATAACTAATCTTCTGTGATAACCCATAGGCTGGCCAATGTCGCCGGCACCGCAGAACCAATTTACGGCCCAGGGGCTATCCAGTCGGTAGCCAAGCAAGCAGAAACGACTCCATATTCCGAAGTCAAGCGAAGTGATCTGAAGTGGGAGGCTATGGAATCTACCAGCGTGGAAACCCAGAGCTTCTACTTGCTGGCAGAGAGTGGACATCTAGGTCTGGCACAGGTGATCTACAGCAATGTTGCGTACGCTCCCTGGGGATTTGGCACATTAGACAACGCTGACTCGGTGTAAAGCGGGATACGGACAACATGCCAGTTCAACTGCAAGATCTTCTACCCAAAAAGCGAAAACAAGCCCAACCTTTGGTCCTCCGATCAACTCAAGGATATAGACTTCAACGAGGATAAGACGAGCTTTTATGCCGAGAACTGTGCTATCGACCTGTCGGAAGACGGGAATTCCTATACCATTAAATCCATGACGAACCCAAACTCCATCGTTAACCTCACCGTTACTCGAACTGCACCTGGATTTCAAGTGGGCAAGGACGGAAAAACATTCTACGGAACTGATCCCAAGGCACCATGGGGCTCCATGAGACATGTTTTCTGGCCCAGAAATAAGCTTGAGGGTTCGATTGTTACAAAGGAGGGTCCAATCGATTTCAAGGGAAATGCTCTTTTCATCCACGCCCTCCAAGGCATGAAACCACATCACGCAGCAGCAAAATGGACTTTTGTTAACTTCCAGGGCCCAAAATACTCGGCCATCATGATGGAATACCAAACTCCACCATCATACGGCTCAACCATTGTCAATGTTGGCGGAATCGCCACGGACACTGAAATAATCACAGCAGGATCATCAAATTCAGTCACGCACAGCAAGGTTCAGGCTGATGTCGATAACGACTGGCCAGCTCCTGAAGCACTCAAGATTGAGTGGAACGGAAAAAGCAAGGATGGAAAGACAGTGGCAGCCGTGATGGAAGGATCACTGGAAGAAAGACGTGACAGAGTCGATGTCATGGCCGAAGTGCCAGGCTTCGTGAAGACGATTGTGGCTAGCGCTGCTGGCACCAAGCCATATATCTATCAGGTTTGTCGCTCCCTTTTTTTATTATATACTTGTTTTAACCAATCACTTTAGTATTCTCCAGCTACAATTTCGCTCAAGGTCAAGATCGGCGAGGAAGAAACCACCGAGGCAGGGGTCTTGTTCAGCGAAGCCACCTTTATCTGCGAATAGTGCAAGTACATTGAATTATTTAGACAATGGGCTATGTCTTGCATTGTGGGTTTCTAATGCTATGGCGTTGATGGACAGGAGAGGCACACACTCGTTGGTATTTACCAAGCTTTTCCCGGTGGCATTGTTATGTACAGGCCTGTTGTAGCCTTAATAGAGTCTTTATTTAGGAAGACTTGAAAGAAAGAAATTATGAATATGAATATAAATGATTGGTCAACATCCATTCCAAGGATATTTTGAAAAGCCGGGTTTTGGGAATGGTCACATGACCTTGGGTCGTGTCTTCCGCTTGCGTCACTTTGCAACCTCCATCTTCAACATTCTTCCCTCAAAACTTCGATCTTGGAACTCTCAAGGCAATTGAAAGGTGGTCGTCATTCAATCCTACAACTGCGGCCAGGACTGAAGCTGAAGCTAAACCTTGCTTCGGTCCGAGCAACCCCTCAACGCGCTTACGCCTGTCGCGTCTCGTATTGCTTTTCCAACGTACACGCAACTACTCACAATGTCCTCTCCGTTCGTTAGATCTCGGCCCACGCTCTCAGGCAAGACCGTCAAAGGCGGTGGCGGTGTTGCTAATCGGCCAGATCCGCCTGTTCATGGTTCGGGTCGTGGTAAAGATGCCAAAGGATTGGGAAAGAGCAAGAGCAAGAAGCAAATGCGCCACAGGTACGTGGACCTCCTACCTTCCTGTTATCTATCACCTTGACTTACACTCGCGATAGAAAAATTGCGAAAGACACTATTACAGGCATCAGTAAGTTACCTTTTACAATTCTGATGTTAACCCTTGAGATCGAGCGAGATTGCTAACGTGTAATTCTTCAGCGAAACCAGATATTCGGTATGTACAACCGCGTCACGAATCTATCTCCGGGCCATACTCGAAAGGCAAGATCCCGATCTAACAATGGTTGTAGTCGTCTCGCTCGCCGTGGTGGTGTTAAGCGTATTTCCGCCCAAATATACGAGGAAACCCGGGGTGCTCTGAAGAAATATCTCACAACAGTACTTACCCCTCTAATACACTTGCCACTAGATTCTAACACCTGCCACAGCTTATGCAAGATATTATCACCCTAGTTGAATACAAGAATCGCAAGACTATTACGGTTTCGGATGTTAGTATTTTCCAACCCCCTTCTTAATGATATCTGAGAACTAACAATCATCAATAGGTCGTCTGGGCCCTCCACAGACAAGGTCGTCCAATCTACGGCTTCGGTCCTGGTTAGATTGCAAACAATAAAGCAGCAGCAGCATCTAAGAGCGCGCATGCCCACGACTAAATTACCCACCCGACCCGACTTGCTTTTTACGAATGTAACGACTACGAAATGATTGATAATACCACAAGGCGTTAGGGCGGGTCTGTTGTTATTGAGTTTCTCCGATGGAGTGAAAATGGTCTCGATTTGAGTGTCTGATACAAGGTACCGGCGTACTAGCGTGTTTTTTTAATTCTGCGGATTCTTTTCGAGGGGTGTCATAATGCTACCAGTACCTTCTGGCAGGGAAATGCTTAGGGTGAATCGGCGGATGGATACGGGATGGACGGACTATGTAAGCGAACTCTCTGGCATGGCTTTTGCGAGTAGGTTGGCCGGTGTTGGCTGTTCCTGTTTAGCTGGCTTGTATCCGGGAGAAAGCGACCGAGCGTTTGAGAATTTCTTTGTTTACCTGGGTAGCGAGGGTTTATTGCCTTTGATATCCTACTTTACTTGCAAGTTATTTGTGATTCCTGGATTTAGAAGGTTGCGAAGGTACTCAAAAAAACAAAAAAACTTGTCTCTTACTTTTCTATATATTTGCATGTCTGTATAATTTACAGAATGTTCTAAAAGAAGTTACAGCTTGAGAGAGAGTTTTAATGGTGCACCAGGGGGTGCAGGAATTCGTAACTGACCAAGAGTAAAATGCCCCTACGTCTCGATTGTTCGAACAAACCTCGAAAAATGGACTAGAATAATTTACTTTATATGATTCTTGTACTTCTAGAAGTGTTAGCACAACCGTAGAAGGGAAAGTGCGAGGGGACTACAGTCACGACTTCTTGCACCCCCTGGTGGTTTTGGCTTAAGGTGGGGCTTTATTGCAGCAGAAGACTAGGTGGGTATTTCCCTTCACAACTCTACAGCTGTAGGAATTGCTTTACAACATTCTACAGAAACGCTTTCTATATAGTAGCTTCCTTTTCAGGCCATCGTTGGCGCTCATTCTTGTTCTCAGTAAGGCAGTTAGCAATGCTCTTTCCCCGGATTATTTCTTTTGGGAAGCGCAGTGGCGGTGGTGTGTCGAGAGGGTGTGTTGAGAGGGTGTGTTATGATAGATGGAAGGAGCGACCTCGAGTGCTCTCTTTTGTCGTGGCTAAGGCCCAGGTTGAGCTGGGTGTGTTATTAGGGAAGGAACGATCTCGAGCCTTGAGGCAGGAAACCTCCCCACCACGCAGATTCAACATTTTCTTACGAATTCTTTTCTCTCGTGGCGTGTAGTTTACTTGGCCAAACTTCTGGATTTTCCTGGGTGGTTTGTGGAGAAGGCTCTTGGGTTTAGGCTTGGTGGTGGCAATGCGCGCGGAGAGAATTGTTTTGAGGGGATGTTTTAGAGTTAGCTGGTTTAATCGGGAGATTCATTATAAGAATGCTATGGTGATGAGTCGTGAGAGGTGTGTGTATGTATTCTGAGGTGTCTTTTTTATGTTGCTTTATGTCACGATTCCATGACTAGTCGGTCGGGGTGGGTGAGTCGGACTTTCACACCAATATTTTCGGAATAGTAACTTCTGCAATGAAGAGATTTTTTGTATTAGGGCTAGCTGGCGTAATAATATTATGTTAAATCTTATAGGATTTCCGTAGTAGAATATAGTAGAAAGCATTACGAAAAGGTTATTCGGATTTGACTTGTAGACCTACCTAAGATTTTCTAAGACTGTAGGAAGCCTATATACGAAAATGGAATAGGAACTTTTTCCGTAGTATGTCGCTTCTTTCTCTAGTTCGATGTGTATTAGTATTACTAATTTCTAATTATATTACCACTTATAATACAGCGGGGGTTCGCAGATATTCGTACGCTCTCTTTTTTACACCTAAAATCACTGAAATTCACCTTGTTTAAAACACTATTATAAAATAAACCCTAATTATTTCTTGAAAGTTTTTAAACTTATCTTTAGAAAAATAAAATATCTTTACTTTATACTCTTAGTTTTTCTTCTAAGCTAAGCCGATCCTGCTTTCTAGGTTATAGTAAGAGGTGTCTAGAAAGTTACTAAATTTCACCCGATTTTGGTGTAATCCAGTGTTTTCCAGATTCTTCCTACTTTTGTACTATTATAACTTAAGACCTAGTACATATTTAGTGTATTTGTCTTTGAAGACTACTATTTGAATACTCGAAATAATCTTAGTTCTCAATCTTAGATATCACTTACATATAAAGATAAATATATAAAACGCCTTTTTTAAGATGACTTTTCGTGTAAAAAGGGGGCCGAACGAATATCTGCGAACCTCCACTGTAATAAGTAGTAATTCTCAATCTTAATATATTCGTATAATCTTCCGATTCTCTCTGGGACTAATTCTTTTGTCACAACACTGCTAAATGCTCTCTAACTTACTAAACTTCTCAAGGTTTATATTATATACTCTAAAGTCAATCCCCTCTTAGCCTGAGAGTCGGCTCAAGGTTTCCACCGAATCCCGAATCTTGTAGCCAGATCGTAAATTTGAATTGCTCAATTGCAAAGGAACTTGTTAATAAGTAGAACCCAATCTTTACGTATCCTTCTTATATTAACATTTCTAGAGTATATTTCAGCGTATGCCGCCGCCGTCTTAATTAGACCTGTCCCGAACGAAGAGTTACTCAACAGTACTTCTCTAGAAAGACGTAGAAATTGACCTATGATTGTCCGCGAACTTCTTTCATGCTCAAACCCAAGCCCCTGAGAGCCGCTTAGCTTTGGCTTCGCTTAATATCACTTGGCGGTGCTTTCTTGCTTGCGTTTCGTGAATCAGCAAAGCTCTCTTCTATTTCAAGACTCCACCAACAGTTTACACTGCTTCCCCACAAAGATAGTGGTTTCCCCACATTGTAACCATTCAACTCTCGCTACTAAGTGGATATCCGGGCTCCGCAATAGTTTGAGGATGAAGTTTTCTGAAGGTAGAATCACTTAGATCTACTCCCCCAAGAGTGACGTTTGTGATTTTAATCACACAGTCTCTGTCTTGAAGGTAGTATAAAATCGCCCCTTCACTTGCAACATCTCAACTTTCTATCAAACAACCATCACTCAAAAACTTGACATATATATTCGACTTATATTCTCTCAAAACAAAAACCACAAAAGCCTCCACTTCAAAAATTCAAAAGTTCAAAACAACAAGAAAACAAAAGCTCCCCCAAAGAAAAATCCCCACTCACCAACCAAAATGTGCGAACTCGAGAGAATCTCCTTCAGCTGCGGCCACCAACGCGTCATCCTCGCCTATCGCTGCTACCAAGCAGTCCGACACGGCAAATGCTACAACCAACAAGTTACCAAATTCCGGCGAATGGGAGGACCATGCCAAAGCTGTGCTGGCCGATATCGTTGAAAAGTCACTCCTTGGGATTTGGAACTCTGGAGTATGGAATGGAATACTTGGGGTCAGAAAAGGGAATATTTCTTATGTATAAAAGGGGTTAATGTATAATGGGAAACGGGCAAAATGGGAACCAAGAGTGGAACGGGAAATGGAGAACGGAAAAGCAACTTAGACTGATACATACCCTTTTGATTTGAGGGTCTTTAAGATATATAGAGAAAATGGAGAATCGATGGTCTGTTGAAGAACCATATTTACTCTGGGACGTGATATTCCTACTACATCCACGAGATCTCCATGGACTTCAGGGAAAGAGTATTTCCGCTTTCCGCCGCATTCAACTGGGTCTGAATCTTGACTATCACTGTCTCTTCTGGAGCTAAGACGGCTGAGCTTTATATGCTTGCTTAAGCTAACGTGCACTTGATTGAGGGAGAGGCTTTGAGTCAACGGAGGGATAATAGCCCGTGAATGGTTGAAGTATTCGGATACTCTTCTCTTTATCAAACTATGTTATTCACACGCTGGCAAAAATCCTGAGTATAAATACCACAGAAACCCGACGTTATTAGGGTTTCTCACCAACTTTACCACTTTTCACAGCAAACCCTAAAACTTTACCACCACCATCAACCAGAAAAGGCTTTCTTGAATAGCATTTTGGAACTTCAACATGTCTACTGCCACAAGCCAGCAGAGAAAGAACCCGAGAGATTTTCTTCCATGGATAGAAGCTGAAGAGAAAGCCCTTTGCGAAGGAGAATATAGAGTAAGAAATGGTCTCATGCCCTTGAATTTACCATATAAGTGGGATGAGGTTCCATGGTATATCGATGCTCGGATGCGGGAAGTGGACCAGAGCCGAGAGGGTCTCCGAACACTATCCGCATGCCGAAAGCATTATAGTGATCAAAGAGAGAAAAAGTTCGCAGACATGGTTATAGACGTGTTTGCTACTGCAAACTATATTCCACCCAGTATGCCAAAAACCAACCGCGCACGATACCAATCTTAGCTAACATGATGCAATAGGGTTGCTTCCGAAATACGAGGAATATTACGAAGTCACCGGAATAGAAGCTGTTCGGAAAGCAAACGCAAAATACCTAGAAGAAAATGCGTCGGAGGTTTCAACGAGCCTGCAAAATGAACTAGGGGATTCTGCTTTTCAAAAAAGGACCTATACGAAGCGGACACCTGAAATGAACCAAGCTCTTGTAGATGCACAATGAAAGATGAATGCAACACAGGATCCTTGGATTTGGGAGGATGTTTTATCGTATTTGATAGAAAATCGGAGTTTCAGGAAGGACGTGAAAGAAAACAACATTCGCACCTGGTGGTACAATGGTCTCAAAGACCGTATTTTCCAAAATATGACACCAAATCCACAAGCCACTCAAGGCATCACACCCACTAGTAAGTACTCTGAATTCCCAACTAAGAGAAGAGAATGACCGAGTTGGTAAAATAGCTATGGAAGCACGAAAGGAAACAGCCGCCGAAGCCAAGAAAGTTCCAGCCGAGAAACAACCCTCCGAGGAATTTTTGGAAGAAAGTGGGCAGGAGAACTCCTCAGATGAATCTGAGGCACTGGGACAGTTGGAGCAATTCGTGATTACCAACACCGGCTATCACCCTATCGGTAACGCCCACGAAGGACAAAAGGGCTATGACCCTTTTGACCCAGCGGCCATGTGTCCACCTCTATCTCAGAATGAGAGTGCAGAGAGGGAGAATAGCCGATATCCTGAATAATATGGTATGGGTTAGCGGTGGCCTGTGTATTATTGGAAGCGTACCTATTGTACCGTTAGATTGAATAACAAAATGCGATGCTATTACAAGAACAAGGTTCCTTCCCCACTCGATAGCAGTGAATCATAACATACCTTGATAGCTACCCCGCAATTGCTCTATAACCAGAATGAATAAGAGAATGAGACATCATCACAGCCACTACTATAGCCACTACTATAGCCACTGCGCAGTATATACAGAAGAAAATAAAAGTGAATCTAATATTGTCCAACCGGTTACTCACAGCCCAGAGCCCAAAAAACCCACATTAATCCATTCTGACTCTGCCTGAAGAAACCCCTCCCTCAACTTTTCATCTTCAAAAGCAATAATCTTACCTCTCAATCCAATCCAAACGCAAACAACCCCACAACCAAACCACCAAGAGGATCTTCTGATCCATCAAACCAACACTTCTACCCATCAACCTCTACCTACCCCTCTTTCAACACAAGGGTACCAAGCCAAAAACATGTCTTCAACCTCATCCTCCTCAACTCCCCCCGCACGCACCCGCGCAATCAGAACCCCCTACCACAAATGGCGAGCCTACCACGTAACCTGGATGATCGACGGCCACACCCGCCTCCAAAACTGGGATGCGGTCACCCAATACATGAACAACGAAGCCAGAAAGATTGGCGAGGCTCAAGCTTTCAATACGCCGATGGTGAAGGCTTACTGGCGATTCTTGCGAAAGAAGGAGGAGAAGGAGATGGAGGAGGCTGCGATGAGAGAAGACCACGAGGAGCAACACGATGATGAGATTGATTATGGTGGGGATGTGGAGGTTGAGAAGTTTGTGAAGGAGGCAGTTGAGGGAATGAGTGGACGCGAGAGTGCTGGGGGTATGCGAGAGGAGAGTCGACCAAAGAGAGCTAAGGCCTTGCAAAAGAAGAGTGGTGGGGAGAGAGCCGATATCATGCAAGTGAAGAGTGTTTTGGAGAGTGTTGAACCGAAGGAACCTGAGCTTGGATATGTGGAGTGTGTCGAATATGAGGATGGTATGAAATGGAGAGAGGGGTTGACCTGGAACGGTGCTTTGGTATCGAAAGAGGCTTTTGATGCTGCTCAGGATTTACTCAAGATGAGTAAGGATACTATATAATGTGTGACTAAGAGGAGTTGTGGGATTGTCTTCTGGAGTCTAGGAGTTATGAAGGATGATGTTCGGCGAATCGGATGGTTTCTTTCTTTTCTTTCGGTATTGACAGGGATGGGTCTGGGGAATTTGGGTTGGGGTCTGTTTTTCAACAGAGGCGACTTATGGGCATCTGAGTGAATGAACTTGGATACGGGGTAGATAGGTATTGTCAGGCAATGAGTTTATTCCGAAAGTGAAAGGCGAAACTGTAAATTTCTAGTGAGGTTTAATTATTCATGAACGATGACATCTTCAAACGCCACTTGCCGTCTCCCTGGCTTGGAAGTTTAGGTGTTCGTGAATGTCATGAGGAGACTATTACTCAGAATCCACTTTCAGCTCTTCCTTGATCTCATCCCAACTGTATTTAAGACAGGAACACAGAACTTACAACCTTAGCCAGAAGCTATCCCAAAGTTCAACCAAATTATTGAAACAAAAGCATAGAGCCGAAGAGACCTCTCATCCCCTCGAGTTCTAATGTCCTCTTCTCACTTCCGCCCAGCTGTCATAATATGGCATCCATATCGCCAGAAATGGCTCGCCGAAGCTCTCTGGCGCATGCGGTTCGACTTCAAAGGCTGGAATTGGTCCGATGTAACCAAGTACATGAACTACCAATCCAAACAAAAGAGAGAACGCCCCATCTTCGTAGAATCGAAGGTCAAATCCTACGTAGCGGCCAACGAGGCAGCTCTAAAAAAGCTAGACCCGGGTATTGAAGAGACCGAGAAGTTTTGTGCTGTGGATGGAAGCTATCGTGAGCCGAAGGGTGGAACACAGGCTAGTCATGTTTTGAGGGAAAAGCAACAACAAGAACGACAGCTGCAAGAAAAACAACAGCAATATCAGCAGCAGCAAGAACAACACCAACGAAGACAACAAAAAGAACAAATACGACAACAGCTGAAAATTCAGACTGTACAACGGCAAGCGGGACAGGCGCAACAGATACAACAAATGCAACAGATGGGACGGGTCATTCAAGGCGAGGGGAGACAGGCTCCTTCTCGCCCTGCTGCGACGCAGTTCAACCAACAGATGGGACAGATTATTCAGGGTGAGAGAAGACAGCCTGTTTCTAACCCTACAATGATGCAATTCAACCCATATCCCGCAAGTTATGCCGTTGCTGATGAACAGAAATCTAGATCCAACCATTGACCTAGATTTCTGGAACAAAATGCTAGGGAGTCCGGCATTCCCTTTTGGAAAATGACTATCTATAGAGTATTGAAAAACGATTGAAAATGAGAAAAAAAATCATGGCGTTATAATGATTATAAGAGCTTCATAATTGTCGCATAACGGTCTTTTAGGATAATGTAAATAGTTATCCTAGTTTTAGCACGCCGCGAGCAAGAAGTAATGTAGCCAAATAAACACAACTTCTTTTCGCATGCACTGTGACTCGAGGTGATGGAAAAGACTTCGCTCATGAAACCAATAAAATGATAAAATATCATGCGAAGATGTAGCTATGAAATCGAGGTAGAAATAAAGTTTAGAGTGGAGGCGAGATGCGCAACCATGTTACTCAACATCGAGGGCACAAATTGGATCCAACGTAACCTGTTGACACAAAAGAAAGCAAAACCATGAAGAGGTTCAACTAAAACAAATCAGAGTACATAGACTTTTAAATACAGATGGGCTTCAGAAAACAACCACAGTACTGTCTGAAGAAATGAAGTACGTTTTGCAAATGTAATATGGGGTCGAATATCAGTCAGGAGAGCCAGAAATGGACCAAGAGAGAATTAATGGATGTTTGAATAGCGTGACTTACGCACGCTCTATTATTACAGTGTATGCAGGAAACCTGTCGTAACGATGACCTTCATCCACAATTCCTTCCCTTAACCAAACCCCAAAACGCCTGATATAAAATGGCATGGAATCGTTTCGGTTCTCAAAAAGCGGGTATCGCAATCTCCATCGGGTCTCTCGCCGTCTCCCAAGCTAGCCAATCTGATTGTGTAGTCCTGTAATTCATCAGCATCCGAATATTCTAAGACGGAATCACGACTCACGGTAAAAGTCCCATCCCATTAACCTTCCACACTCCCAAAGCCAGCGCCAGAAGCTGCATCGCAACGTAAACTGCCTTGACAGCTAATAAGTTTGCTCTCGTCCCTGGGCTATCGAATTTCTCAAAGGCCTGATTTGTTCCCATTAAACCCATAACCGGAGTCTTGAATGCCATCACCACCATCATAATACTGAACATTTGTAGAGAATTTCCAGACATATACATCATGATCGCGGTCATGGGTAGTTGTTTGACGGGTGCTAAGGCAACTTCCCAGGCCTTCTTGAGCTTGAGGGTGTCCATCTCTTCCGTGGTAGGGGCGGTACGAGCGGGGGTTTTCGAGGAGGCTATCTGCTTCTGCAAGAGAAAATTAGTAAATATCCGCAGTGACTGGCGACTAGTAACCACATACCTTGTTTCCTGAAGATGCGGCTGTATATCCTGGAGGGTCCGGAATGGTTGCTTTGGATCTTGGAACTGGAGGCGAGTTCAGTTCCTCAACCCATTGCGATGGCGGCGGCGTTGGTGACATATTTGCGCAGGTAAGTAATGGAGTCTGGCGTCGGAATTCTGCCAAATTCAAATCGTGCTGCTGCGCGAGATTCGATGTAGTTGGTGATGTTCGGGTGGGGGAGTTGCTAATATCACCAGTGTACTTGTAACCTTACTCGTTACGTAGCGCGCTCGCTCTAGGACCAGGCCAACACAACCCCTGAAATGCCTGTGCTGTGCTGCAGCTGCGTGGACCCGACAACCTCGACCTCGACCTCGACCTTCCACAATTCCCGGAATAGCTTCAAAATCCCCTCGAATTCATGGCGACGCATCTGCAAACCGGAAGACAATTGCGCTGGCGGAAACACTGACGCGCGTGATTGGTTTGCGACTGCAGGCTGGAGGCACGCTCCCGTTGGCTGAAGATTGGATTGGAGGGGTAACTACAACCACAAGAGATACTGGGCTGGGCTGGACTGCGCTGTTCTGGGCAGACGGATTGAGCTGAAGGCATCATGAGTTCAGGCGGCGGAGATGCGAAGCTCTTTGCGCGGGTACGTTCTATTCCTTTCACACCACCCTCTCTCCTCCAGCACCTCCTCTCTCCCAGTATTAGCACATCTGCTATACAAAGCATCACCAGCCACATAGGCCGCTATTCAACTGCACCTCTTGCCATATCATACCACCTCTGCGATTCAACTTGCACCTCACATCCTCTCCTCCAGCGACGGACAAGACCTTTTAGGGTCGATGCGGTCACTCGCGAGGGCATGGCCACTCCATGATGTTTCTTCCCCATTATATCCCGCCGCCAGGCGTTGCCGGATTTCGCTCACCATATTTCTCCACTCCACAGGGCAAAGTAGCAGAGCTCCGACTTGAGTTGAACAGCGGAGGCAAGAAAGACAAGAACCACGCCGCCAAAAAGATAGCCTTGAAGAAGATTGTGGCCAATATGACCATGAGTAATAATGATATGGTGGCCCTTTTTCCCGACATCGTTGGTTGTATGCAAATACCCAGTTTAGAAATCAAGAAGATGTGAGATACTCCTTTTGTATTCAGGAATATTTACTTACGCGATTCCAGGTGCTTCCTCTTTCTTGTGAATTATGCTCGCATGAAACCCGAAGTAGCATTAAAGGCACTCCCAACACTCGAAGAGGTATGTGGTGGGGAATCTCCGAGAAAGCCATCTTGCTTACGTGGTTTAGGATATGCACGATTCGAATCCGTTGGTGAGGGCTTTGGCATTGCGAACGATGTCATATATCCATGTGAGGGAATTCGTAGAAGCTACAGTTCCACCAACAAAGCAACTCCTCCGAGACGCAGACCCATATGTCCGAAAAACGGCGGCATTTTGTGTTGCCAAATTATATGACCACGACAGACATCTAGTTGAAGGTTCAGATCTCATCGATAGGCTGAATGCCATGTTAAGAGATGATAATCCTACTGTTGTGGCAAGTGCTCTCGCAGCTTTGATGGATATATGGGAAAGAAGCGATGCGATTAAGTTGACCATTGATTATGGCAATGCTTCCAAGATGGTCCAGATTCTGCCAGATTGTTCAGAGTAAGTTGCGTATTTGCAGACGAGCCGAGCATAAGCTGATGCAGTTTTAGATGGGGCCAAACCTACATTTTGGAAGCTTTGATGTCGTATGTTCCTCAGGAATCGTCCGAAGCATTACTTCTTGCCGAGCGAATATCCCCACGATTATCGCACTCAAATTCCGCGGTTGTACTCACTTGTATACGAGTGATCCTTTATTTGATGAATTACATCCCGGACGAAAGACAAATATCAGTCTTGTGTCGAAAGCTTTCTCCTCCCCTGGTGACATTACTCGCCAAAGGCCCAGAAGTCCAATATCTAGCACTCCGAAATGCCTTGTTAATTCTTCAAAGACGACCAGAAGTTCTACGGAATGATATTCGAGTGTTCTTTTGCAAATACAATGACCCAATCTATGTCAAGGTCACCAAATTAGAGTTGATCTTCATGCTGGCTACGGAAAAGAACATTGAAGAAGTCTTGACGGAATTACGAGAATATGCGACTGAGATTGACGTCCATTTTGTACGAAAATCCGTCCGAGCCATCGGAAAGCTGGCCATCAAAATTGAACCAGCTGCACGGCAATGCATAAACACATTGCTAGAGCTAGTCGCTACAAAGGTCACATATATTGTCCAGGAAGCGACAGTGGTCATCCGAAATATTTTCCGAAAATACCCAAATCAATACGAATCCATCATTTCCACCCTTTGCGAAAATCTTGACTCTTTAGACGAACCAGAGGCCAAGGCGGCCATGATCTGGGTTATCGGACAATACGCATCTCGAATCGAGAATTCAGACGTTCTTCTCGAGGATTTCCTCTATTCTTTTGCAGATGAACCTGTCGAAGTTCAGCTCGCGCTCCTCACGGCTACCGTGAAGCTGTTTATCCAAAGACCTACAAAGGGACAGGAACTCGTGCCCAAAGTCTTGAAGTGGGCAACCGAAGATACGGATAACCCAGATTTGAGAGATAGAGGATACATGTACTGGCGTCTTTTGTCCTCCGATATGGCAACGGCCAAGGCGATTGTCATGGGCGAGAAACCAGCAATCACAGCAGAATCCGAAAAACTCGACCCGGTCACATTGGAAGAGATGTGCCTCAACGTCGGAACTCTAGCGACAGTCTATCTCAAGCCAGTACAACAAGTTTTCCGGTCAGCACGGCCTAGGAAATTAATCGACAGCCCAGCTTTACAAAAGCACACTCTACCCACAGCAAATGGACTTGATGGACAAAAGTCCTTATCAACATTTGGAATGGAGGGTCAGCCTGCAGTCTTACAGGCCCAGGATGGTAATCTCGCAGCAGCAGTCGATGCAGCAGATGAGTTTTTTGCTGGTGTGGGTAATCAGCAGATGTCAAATATGCAGGTGGATGATGGATTTGGAGGTAGCCCGACTGAAGGGAGAGGAGAGATGCAATATGTGGTGAACCAGAATGCACCGGAACAGAATTATTATCCTACGAATAGACAGGGGTCAAATGGAGATTTACTTATGTTGTAGTTAATGAATGAATGGAATGAATGGATATTTTGAGGGGGTTAATTACATATATATTTCTTCTATTTCTTGATCAATATTAAAAGTCCTTGAAAGCGGATGCTTCACGTGACCGAGAAGTGAGTTCGCGGGCGGGTAAGCCACGAGTTACTTGTAAGTAAGTCATGAGTTATTTGCGAGTAAGCCATGAGTTACTTGTGAGTAAACTGACAATCAAATGGCGAGTGGACTCACTAGTAATCCACCAAAGACGCCCCGACACGAAGGCTGTTTCTGGAGTTTTGGCGTGAGGAGCATATGCATTATCGACTTTTGATTTCAGTATCTACGAACTAAAATCTGAAAGTCCTTGTCGTGTCATAATTCTCAGAACCGAATCCAATAAAGCAGAGCATGTGGTTGGTCAGGGTTGAGACCAAGCATGGCATCCTTTACGTGTAGCGAATTCTGGTACCACCTCACAACCTCCTAAGCCCTGAAAGAAAATCGCAAAAATAGAACAAAAATCCAAGAGGCTCTATTAGCTGCTAAATACTCTCTGTATCGAAGCTTGTAAGTTTCTCGGTGGTGGTGGTGGTCGTGGTTTTATTGACATTTTGCGAGAGCATCTCATGTACTGAAATCCGACGTTCACCAAACCACCCCCTGTAGCCAAGTTCCAACTTCAATATCGTCATCGTACCTTTACCACATTTGAACTTCCCGTCTTCGGTACCAACTTACCAAGATTTGATATCCTTGGTTGAAAGACCCTGAACCTATCATGACCTGGGATGGGCTGATCTTTCGAAGGTCTGGATTAAATACTACTAAGTGGCTTGTGTTGGTTGTTTGGATTCCTTGCCTATATTTTATTCCAGCTATCTAGAGAATACCTATTCAAAGTTCAATTATTTACTGTGAAGTCAACTGGCAACAGAAGACTCAGAACTACACGCCTATATATTCACGACCACACTACACTACAAATCTCTCGATTCTTCCCTGCCCTCCCTGGATATCGCAAAACATACAATACCCAACCTCCATCTAATCATCAAACTCCAATATACTCGCCCATCTTTTTCCCATCACCAAAACTTCAACCTTTAACCACTATAATTCCACAGGGGTCACACCTCATTTCATCTCATCTCATAGATCTATCTATATCAATCTCACACACCGATCCACCAACAAAAATGATCCGCGAACGCCTCTACCTAACTCTAATAAACATCTTCTTCCCACCCCTAACAATCCTCCTCATAACCGGCACACCAGGCCCCGATTTCCTGCTCAACGTATTGCTCCTCCTCTGCGGTGTCCTCCCCGGTCACAGTAAGTTAGATCCTATCCTCTCCCACCTCCTGTGTATTCCACCAAACCAAACATCCTTTCATATATACCCCCAAGAAACATCCAACCCAACCCTCGAAATTTTTCCCCGTAAAGAATCGTGCTTTTAATATTTCCACCCAAAAGATTTCAAAGAATTCAAACTAACACCCCCCCCCCAAAAGTCCACGGCTTCTACCTCTCCTGCACCTACTTCCACAGAAAAGCCAAAGTCCGCAAGGGCATCTACCCGGGTGGCGGGAAAAGCATGATATTCAGTAGCACAATCTGTAACGGGGGGATTAGCGATCGTCGGGCAGGGGAACTTTTAAGAAGGGAGAGGGGGAATGGGATGGAGCAGTTGAAGCGAGGAGGGACCAGGAGTGGGAAGGGGAGTGTGAGGTATTAAGTAGGGAGAATTTCTGTGTGTTTCGGAAAATTCCAGGTGCGATTTTTTTTTGGCATCATGAGGTCAAGATGGTTCCTTCCTTGAGTTCGTCCTTGGGGTCGCCCCTTCTATTTGTACCTCCCGTCGAGCTCGCTCTTTCCTACTTACTTACCTACCTTGACGTGACCTGTTCGACCTACGGAGCCAGGAATGAGGAGGGAACGACCTCTAAACGTGAGACACGGAAAAAGAAGGATCACATTCCGACTTTTTGCTACAAAAAAAAAAAAAGGAATCGATTAAATAGGCTACAAATTTACATATGTCATGCACAAACACACAGCACTATGGGCATAAAACTGAACCTAGACTTATTTCTAAGTTAGCGCACGACTAATTCAATTGTAACTATACAACACTTTTCAAATTTTAAAAAGAATATAGTATCGCGATCTATAGTCTTTACAAAAGCCTTACATGAATTTATAAATAAGAAGTTAAGACCGTAGTAGCCCCGCCTTTTCCATGCTTCGACCAATTATAATTTGAAGCCCATTTAATCGATACCAAAGAATGAAGCATTTCAAATCATAGAAGCATAAATACATTCTTCGAATTTTATTATGTTGATTGTCAGGTATACGCTTTTCTGTAATTTTGAAGACGAGACTAGCTCCCCCAAATTCCCCTGCGAAACACCTTGATAAACACCGGTAGCCAAAAAAGAACACCATGAACCACAGAATTCCCCAATGCCCACTATGCCCAATCAATTCACCATAGCCCACCAGCATGCTCCCGCAAAAAAATTCATGACTTCCACCCATCATAAAAAGTCATGCAGCGAAGCCAGCCCAAACCAAACGCCCGAAATTATTAGCAAAGCCGCCCGGATATGCAGAAAGGGGGGTATAAACAAGGAGTCGAGTCGATTTTTCGACCAGAGGCAAATATGAAGGGAGCCACTGCGTTCGCCTCAGAAGGTTCGATGCGCGGAGTAAAGGACGAAGTACCATCAATGGATAAATCCATGTCCGCACTCATCCGAAACTTTGGATGACGACAAGTGGGACAACCAAAAAAATCCAAAGACACCGAGGTACCACGATGACCAGATCATCAACAATGCCTAGGTTGCCAACTGACAGGAGGATGAGGTAGAGGAAACAGATGAAAGAGATCCGAAAAAGGAGCTACATAGATCGAAGGTTGCAAAAACAGCAGAGTGTTTATACGAAAACTGGTTAGATTTGGCCTTTGATGTCGACTTTTCGGAATGCTTGGGTCTTTGCGGCTTCGAAAATTTGACCTGCCTTGCCAGTGAGGAATCGTAAGCCATCTTCCTTCTCCTCGAGGAGGGCCTGGCCATTATAATCATAGATGAATTGTGCAGCATCCCCATCGGATTCGAAACCGAGTTCTTCAGTGACATATCTTAACTTGACATCTGGCTTGAAGCTGAAAGCGGGTCAGTAACGATTTGAGCAGGGATATGGGGAAAAAACTTACGCTTTACACATATTTGAAAGTGCCGCTAAACGTTCTCGGACGACAAACATATCCATGAGATAAGCGCCCATGTTGGGGGTATCGAGATAGAGTCGGAAAAATCTGTGGTAATTGCCCAAGGCTAATGCCGAACGTACATCAAGGGCATGCTTAATGGCCTTTTCTTTTTTCTCTGCTGGGGTTAGATCCGCCAAAACGTCATTCAACGCAGTGCGGTTAGAAGTATGAATGAAATATAAAATACGATACGCCTTGAACTCCACTGGTTTCCCTCCTAAATTTTGTGCGTAAAGGGCTTTCAGTTGGGTCTGGCATTGATTATACTCACCAAGATCACCTTTCTCCAAGGCGATCCGGGCATGGATTTCGTAAACATTGACTGTGAACTCGTTCTTGATGCGTTGGACGGTCAAATCCTGACGCATGGACTTGAACTGATCGCAAATATACGAGTAGTTGCTCTCCTTCTTCCACTTCTTCTTCAACAGTTCTAGAGTTTGCCTAAGGATTGCCTCGGGGCGCACTTGTGATGGGATGGGAGGAGCGGTCAAACGAAAGTATTGCTTCTCAAGGGTTTGAGAAGTTCCGACTACAGGTCCGGAGTTTGGTTCTGGTGAAGAGTTTGGGGCCTGGTATGTAGATTTGTAGCCACCATCGAATCGACGCTGTCGCTTCTCAAGGTTCTTCTGGAACTTACTTGTACCTTTGGGAGAATCGTCTTGGAGGTGTTGTCGCTTGTCTGGGTAGGTGATTCGATCTTCGAATCCATTGCGGGTGTTAGTTGTACGTTGCCAAGGGGGGCTGTTTTCTTTTGCGTTTCCACCGCCCATGTCCTGGGACTTTCTCTTCTTGTTCGTGATGAACTGTTCTCGGGCAGGGTTGATGTACCCATTTGCCGAGGCCATTTGCAGCTTGAGAGATTCCTCTTGCCACGCTCTTTGCGCTCTCTCCTGGCGGATCATGTGTTGTGGAAGTGGAAGGTTGTCCCAATCTGTAGATTCCAAGGTTTGGCTATCTGTGGCCCTGGAGATTGTCTCTTTGAGTTTGGCTTCCATTTCGTGTCGTGGTACATCATCGAGGACGTTTCCGACATCGAAAGATCGTTGCACATACATGCGAACTGGTACTGGCCAGGCGATCTTCTTCTTTTCGGGTTGTTCGACGGGTCGTGCTTGCGGAGCTGGCGGAGGCTGCTGAGGGACCATCGTGTATACCGGTGCTTGATTAAATGATTGCCGGGCTTGGACAGGATGATAAGCTGGCTCTGCTGATACTGGCACACGTTTAGAGACCATCTTGATGGATTTGGAGGGTGAAGCGGAGATGGAGGAGTCATGGTGATGCTCACCTGCTGGGTATCGGTACATATCCTGCGTGCCAGGCGGTGGCGGGATTATGGAAACTGGCGCCCACTGATTCATGGTCGCTGCTAAAGGCTCTGGAATGCGCGTCGCGATGCGCTTTGTATATCAGGGAGTTGTTAGTGGCACGACAAAAGGTCGTGGATCGTTGTGGGAAAGGTGAAGGGAGAAGGTGTTGGGAGTCAAAGAAGGGGAGATTTTGTAATGATCAGGGTTAGGGTTTGCGAAGGCCCAACGATGTCGGGTTGTTGAAATAAGGCACTCGCTAACCTGGAAGGCGTGCTGCCTTGTGCGCATGACCACCTGCTGGTCACCGTAGCTTTGGTCACGGGCTACGCAAGCAGATAAGCTGGTGGCATAGCGATAAGAGCCACCACCGCAACTGAAATGGAAATGCCTTGGCTGGGGACCAGAAGCGCTATGTCTCCATCTGCGCTCTATGTCTATACACAACATTGATTTCTCCTAAATCCTGCTACTTAAGATAGCAAAGCCCATGGCACGACCGGATGTTTCTAAAGAATCTTGACCTCACTACTGCTTTGAGGCCAGCTTATTTGCCCGACGAGGTTCTGCTCTTCGTCCAGGACAATGTGGGGTTGTATGAGGGGTGAGTACTACTGCAATTCCTTGGATACAAGCCCAAACCAAATATTGACGATATCTATTCTAGCAAGTATAAAATCCCTGCCCACCAGAATGGCCATGTCTACCTGACTTCACATCGAATCTGCTATGTCGACAACGATGATCCTAGGAAGAATTCCGTGGCAATAGAATTGAGGGACGTGGACCGCTATGAGTTCTATGTAAGAATGCAGGAATAATTTTAGCTATAATAACGTTCTAATAACCTGCAGGCTGGCTTCTTGAAATCTTCGGCCAAGATTACCTTAGTCCCCAAGCCTCCCAAACGCTCAGCACATAATCGAGCTATATCGAACCTCGGTACCCCTTCGAGAAGTGCTACTGCCTCTCCCTTGTCTCGAGCAGACAGTCCATTTCACCTACCTACGCCAGAGCCACCCCCAACAAGTACTGCTACATGGATATGTACAATATGCAGTAACTCGAATCCCGTTCCCTCCAATTTCGATCCCAAGACCGCAAGCGAACATACTCCTATACCTCCATGTCTACTTTGTGGCTGTAAGCCGGCATTTGCTCAAGTTTTGAAGGCTGCAATTTCAAGTGCGACAAACAGACCGTTACAAGCTCAGATATCAACTCCCATTCCTGTTCGAGGGCGCCCTGATGTTCCCAGACCACAATCGGATAATTGGGGTGGCCCCTCACCTAGCCAGACAAAACAGGGAGGGGAAGCCACTTTCCCTTGCCCTAGATGTACATTCTTGAATCACCCATCTCTTCCATCCTGCGAGATTTGCGGTGCTTCATTGGTCTCGCAGGATCTTCCAACTGGATTGGATAACCCTTTATTGCGCGAGGAATCTCCTGGACCCATGCTAAACAGTCTGCCTGATCCTCCTGAGCTGGGGAACAACGAAAGTATAAAGTTGTCTTTCCGCGGGGGTGGTGAGAAAATTATGAATGAAAGATTGAAAAGCTGCATGATACAACGCAAATGGCTTCTCCAAGGCGCACCACCCGTTCCAACCCCCAATCGAGCAAACGGCTCCGAAACTGGCTCCTCTGGCACAGGAGGAGCAACACCAGAAAGAGCCAAGACTGTTGGCATAGCAGGTCTCGAGCAAAGACGTCGGGAAGTGCAAAAGAACAATGAATTAGTCATTGGAAACGCATTCGAGGATCTCGAGGCATTAATGGCATCCGCAAAAGAAATCGTAGCCCTCGCAGAATCATTCTCACATAACGGCACAGGAAATGGAAGCTCAGAAACAAACGCCGTAGCAAACGCTCTCGGTCTGGTAACTACAAAAGACATGCTCGGTGGAGGAAGCAATTCCGAATCCCTCTACATCTCCGAACTCTCTCGCAACCTAGCTGAATTCCTGACCGATGACGCCCGAGGAGTTCTACGCAAAGCAGGAGGAATCATAAGTTTAGTCGATCTCTGGGCCATGTTCAATCGCGCTCGTGGGGGCGTAGAACTCGTTAGTCCTCTGGATTTTGAGAAAGCCGCGAAGCTTTGGGAGAAACTGAAACTCCCTGTGAGATTGCGAAAGTTTAAGAGTGGTGTCCTCGTAGTTCAAGGTTCGGATCGTACAGATGAGAAGACCATCAAGGCTCTCCTTTCCTGGCTTGCAGATCTCCATTCGTTCCCTCCGGAAAGAGAACTATCCTGGGATTGGCAGGTCTTTGGACGAGGAATCACAGCGCAAGATGCTGCGGAACGGTTTGGTTGGAGTATTGGTGTTGCAGAGGAGGAACTGGAGATGGCTGAGGAGAGGGGTGCTCTTTGTAGGGAGGAGAGTATAGAGGGACTTAAGTTTTGGGAGAATTGGATTGATGATTTGCAGAATCCTACTACTGAGGGGATGAAGATATAACGTAATATAGCCAGCCACAAAAAAACATTATACAAATTCACTGATGGCGGATGACCAGTGGTCACGATGGGGTTTGATGTCGTCTAATGTTACTTTTTTTTTTTGGTTGTTGCTGGGAGTGCAGTGCTTGAACACTGCAGTACCAACGAATCGGAACTCGGAACGTGGCGTGGTTGTTGTGATATACACTTGGATGGTTTTTGTACACCAGTCCTTCTTTTTTTGATTCCAGTACCGAGGTAGAGTAGATTGCTTTTACTGGGGTTTTGTGATTCCTGTTTTTTGAGAGTGATTATTCGAATCGAGTTCAGTTACGCGCTTTCGAGGTTATTCCCAAAATTGAGCCAGGACAACAAAACTGCCTCCTCTCTCGAGACAGCAAGCCAAGATCACAAGCAAGCAACACAAACATAAATTCCTTCCAAGGTTCCAATAACTCAAGGAACAACAATTACATCATACAATCCCCCTCATCCAACCCCGCCAAAGCGCTCCAACAAACCCCAAAATGCCGCGCAAACTACCACCAGATGAATTCTGGGTTTGTTGCCAGATTGTGCCTCATCGTGTGGGTAAGAGAGTAATCAGAATTTCTGTGCGATTCCTCTTTTCTACTTCCCAATTCCTTTTTCTCTCTTGTTTTGAAATGTTTATGGGTTTCTGACTTCTAAATAGTGCGGTACGGCGGTTGAAATGGAACATACTGTTTGTACGCAGTGTAACCATGAGAGGTGTGAGAGTTGTCAGCTTTGGAGTAGGCAGGTGCAGGTCCAAGGTGGGAGGGGGAGGGGTCAAAGTCAAGATGGGATGGATGGGAAGGAGAGTGGTGAGAGTGCGAGTGAGGGCGAGGAAGAAGTGCGAGGGGGTAGGGAGGAGGAGGAGGAGGGTGTTAGTAGTCGATAGGGATTTGAGGTTTGGACTTGGGGGTTTTTGGGGATTAGTCTTGGAATTAGGATTCAAGGTTGATTGAAAGCATGGTCTTGGGTGTTGAGTTTGCTGTGCTATGTGATGTTGTAAAGGGGGTTTCTTTTTGGGGGTTGTGGTGAGGATTGGAGGGTCCACTTATTGATTGGGGGACTGGGAAGAGGGGAAGTACAAGGTTTAGAGTTTAGGCCTTGGTACTTGGTGTTAATTCTACTGTTTGGTGCAATTCTGTGTAGTGGGTCGACCTGGGTTTGGAATAAGGACTTAAGGGAGTGGAAGAGAGTTGAACTAAGATATCTTGTTTTAGGACTCCTTTCTTCATTAGTTTCTGTTACTAGGAACAAAAAACCATTTGCAAACACTTCCCAAAAAAGGGTTCAAAAAATGTACAACACAAATACTAGCATCCTTTGAAAAGGGGGGGTTAACTTATAATTCCAATCAATAGGTTCCTACATCATCATATCATATCCTTTTGTTTTTCCACACTCCGCTAAATGTGACCTAATAATAGACCTGCTGAAAGGAAGAAAAGTTAGAAAATCTCTGGCATAGTATCTTGAGGCAACTATGAGTTATTTGAATGATTTCCTTTCTTTACTGTTTTTTTTGTTAGTATGTGGTTGGGATGCTGGTGTTTAGTATCTTTGAGGGGGGCTAGGTTATTTGTTATGTTTAGATTTGTGGGGTGAAGAGTTTGAGGGATTCACTGTTACTTGACACTGATTCACCTCTTATTTTAGGTAGATGGAGCCGGGTAGCTTGTGTGGGGTAGAGTGTTTCGTCATACTTATTATCTTGAGAGAGGTGAATGTTGAATACTTGTTCAAGTTGAAAAATGAGACACCAATCAGAACATGTTTCAACATATCTTTGTTTACTTTATCCAGTCCACCATGATCATGTCCCAGCCTCTCGTCATTCAAAGTCCCTATTTGAATTTCTACGTATAAGTATGTCCCCATGAATAACCAAAAGGAAATCTCCCATTCACATCGTAAGCGAAATAAACCCCATACCCACGCCACCATTCCCCATTTAAGTACTTATAAGCCCCCAGGCCCTTCTATAACATTATACATCATGTCAACCAAGAGAGGATCAAGGACATTGTCAATTTCAAGTCTTAAATTCTCAAGACTTCTACCTGTATGTATCTTGCGATTTTTTGGGGATTCGGACGATAGCAATACAACTACTTCAGCAAGCACTTCAGTATCAGCGACCAATAATACGGCAAGCACATCCAGACCAGCAAAGACAAGTGTTACTCGACTCACACTGCAACCACCGACTACTGGCATCTCAACTTGTTCACTCTCCTCTCTTTCAGGATTCCTCGCGAAGCCGAGTCCGATGGTTGGAAGTAGTCCGTATCTTGGATTTTATTGGTTTTGTTGTCATCATCGGTTGAGGGAGATCCTTACTGGATCTAAAGGACCTGTACGTGATGCTAAGCTCATCCTTTTATATGGGCAAATGCTGACGTATTGAGGTTCAGTGCGCTACGAGGAATTCTTTGATCAGTAACACTTGTAGAGTTTGCGGGCATGTCAAATGCGAGGATTGCGCTGTCTTGGTGCAGGAGGAGAGTGATACTACGAAGCCGAAGTTCAAGGACGAGAAGGTTCGGAAGAATGGGAAAGATGGAAAATGAGAGGCTGAATCTTTACTAGGGTCAAGGGTGATATGGGACTAACTGGTGAGGGTGTTTGGGAGGAAATAGGTTGATACTCTGAAGAAGTGGTTTTGAGCATTAGAAAGTAAAGAGCAAAACATTTCTGAAGGGTAAATAAGAGAAAGATCAAATGTTCTTTGTATTTATTGCACTGCGTTCGGGCCTTCTTCGTAACCCTCCATCTTTTTCGTACTTGGTTTACAGGTTCAGTGCCACTTTATCGAGTACCATAAAATCCAAACGGCTCAACAGGAGCAGTGATAATACAGTCAAGGGTGTGGTATTAATATTCAACAGGAAGAATTTCGACCCAAGCCATGATTTGCGCGCCGAACTAGGGGGTCATGTCGTTTATCGTGACTCGAATGGTTGTTGGCAGAGTCCAAATATCTGTAAATGGTCTGGGTCTGGTGGTATCTGGTCGTTGCTGCTGAATGTCCTTGGCACGCATTCTGTGAAGTTGCTGGTATTGGAGTTTTGGATGCTCAAAATGCAATTGGGGAAGAGGGGGTTTTTTATTAATCCCATATTCTACGATGGTTTTCCTCTCACCTAGCACTCTCCGAGATTCCAGTAAAGAACGAAGAAGGGAAGAAATACAAAATTCATACTTCAATCTACACCACTACTTCTAGAATTTGGAGACTCACTTACCCCTTGGAACAAAGCCATTATCTGATGTGTTGCCCCACAAAGCTTGGCTGAAGAAGCAATGACAAGCGAGTTATTCACATCCTTGCACACATATAGAGTCATCCAGAGGGCGCTCCAAAAGACACTGGTAACGTCGGAGTGAATAGAACTTCAATATCTTTTCTTGTGATATGTTTGTTCTAGTATACTTTATTCAGCAATTAAAATCAACGAATTCTGACTCTAGACTATAAATCTATGGCTTAGCCTTAAGCTCTATTGAATTTTTTATATCTACTTTTCTTACTTAATCCTTTTTCTAAATAGTATTTGAGTATACTAAGTATCTCTCTAGTACTCTATACTCTTTATAATCTTAGAACTTTCTTCAATTAGGCTAAATACTCTCTAACGAGTAAGCTAATATTATTTTTAGCCCCCAAAGTTTCTACCTAGTAAGGTACGAGCATGCTAAGAAGCAAGTTGGAGGCTGAAGAGCATATTAACAACGAAAAAGAAAGTCGCGAGTAAGCACCAGTGAGCCAGATCGACTCGCATAAAAGAAATACTTAGCCAAACCTCTTTTCTAATTCACGAGTGATTTATCGATCTCTGTTCCCTGCGCTCTGAGACATTCTCAAAAATGCGATATATAACAAAGCCTCTCAGACGATTCCTAACTAATACAAGACATCTTCTAATTTCCTTGACGCTTTGATTAAATCTTTGAGACGGTGAGAAAAATGCGACGTGTAATAAAACATTTAACAATTTAAATTAATAATTAAAATTACTAAAGCTAATATTCCCGTAACTCTATTCGAAGGAATATATTATTTCATTCGTTTCGTATAATAAAACGATAAACATTGAGTTTAGATTAAAAGCGATATACTCTAAGAAAAGTTTAAAGATATATTCCTATAAAATCATTTAAACTATTACATTCTTCTACTGATTTCGAATAATACAAAAACTAAGAATAAAGTTCAGATGAATTTAAAAAAGAGAATTCAGTATTTTAAGATAATATTCTAGTAAAAGCATCTAAATAACTTAATTTTCCTACATCTTTCGTATAATGTAATTCTATAAAAGAACTTCAGACGAATGAAAACTATCTTGTCTTAAAGTTATTTCTCATATTCTAGTAAAAGTAATCAAAATTAATTATTTTTCAAAGTATATAGAATAATTAGTTAATTTAGATGAAAACTCTCTCGCTTACACTTTCTCTCTTATTAGTTCTTATATTTCAGTATTAAATCTGCTATAAAACTTAGATTAGTACACATTTTCCTTCTTTATTATAAACATTTAAAGACTATAACGGAAAATATTTCAAACTAATCAGTGACTTGTGAATATATTAAAGAAATAAATCATAAAAACTAACTTCACCTCTGAAAAGTAATCTACTGCAAAAGGGGAACTTTCTGCTCACTCAAAGTCGCGCTTGTGCAATATCCCAAAGGGAGGAATCAGATTCCTTCGCTTCCGTCTTTTTTCCTCCGTCTACCACCACATCAGCACACTGCTTTTCACGCAGCACCACCACTAATTTGAATCCGATCTTTATTGCAACACTCATCACTTGCTTGGTCAAGTTGCTATACCATCACAGTCTCAATCAAAAATTGAAAAAAATGACCAACCCTCTCAACCTCATCAAAGGAAAGAAAGCCTGGGGCTTCCCAGGAAGAAGATCGAATGCCTCCCAAACAACCCCAGATGAGCAGCCACAAGGGGCCTCCGATCTAAGATCCACTAGACCATCTACACCATTGGACTTCATGTCACCACGCAGCAGCCAAATGGTTCCTCCTCCTTCCTCCCCATCTCCATCCAGCACCCCAAATCGCATCGTTGCTCTCCCTCAAGAGTACGGATCTCCAACCGCCTCCGCCAGTGCTGCCACGGAAAGCACTCCTACTCGCCCACCACGATCCTCAATCTCCAATCTCAAGAGAACTCTTTCCAGCAAAGGCAGCAACCTCAAGCGAAGCTTCAGCACTTCCACCTCCAAGACCAAGGAGAACCTTGTTTCTATCAAGGGACTTAAACGAAGCAGCAGTGGTGCCTACGAACGACTTGGACCATTGTCTGAATCCCCAGAGGAGGATCTCGGCCATTGGTTGTGCTGCCAAGGGCAAGACGACGTGAGCGCCTGGCCAGTAAGTGCTCCTCGTTCTTAACACCCCCCCTTTTTTTTTTACCGAATTCTTCAAATCGATACTGACTTGGGCTTTTTCGATAGTGTAAGAAGAAGAATGACCTCGGAGTCTCTGTCTGTGGCCGTTGCGGTCACTGGGTTTGTGATGGGTGTGAGATCACCAAGTACCAAAAGGAGAAGGACTTGGGAGCACCTGTCGCATCTTTGTCAGGAGCCATGTTTTAGAGTTGGGGACGCGAATTTTGATGAGGACGGTGAGATTGTGTATATTGAAGTGCACATACGATAATTTCCCTGGCTGCCGTTCTGAAGGTACATATGGTCGGGATAGATACCCTTGGGTAGGAATTGGCGTCTTTTCTTGAGGTGGGAGATGGGGAAAATACTTTGATCGCACTTGCTGCGACTTTCGAGGAGTAATCTTATTCGAACTTCGAAGTCAAATAAGCTGTTAAGCGGAACGTGATAGGGATGGATGTGTTTTCGGTTCTCCGGGAATTTCGGACTGGAATATGCTGATAGCATTTGTAATAGGAAATCATTTGATCTGGAAGGATTTCGTACCAATTTCTATTCCAACACACAAAGCTACTTCACAATTGACAATTACAGATTTTCTCTTCATCCCAAACGCCCATCCATATATCCCTTTCTTAACTCCAGAATGATACCCTGTTTATATCCATCTATAAGCATAATCAGAAAATACAGAGCGGCGTGATGCCTGTCAGCGAAGTCCATTCCTATATGTATCGCATGAAAGCATTTCGAAAGGAAATTCATAACCCCAGACCCTTTACTCCAGTTTTTCAATCAAAGTCCTCCGGACCTTGGCATTCACCACTCCGCCGACTCCAAAAGCGGGTACGATTCGACAGATTCGAGCTGCAGCACTGACTGCCCAATTCTTCTTCACAATCGCCCATCTCTCATCCCAAGTAATTGATTTCGAACCTCTGTTATATAAATCTAAGCCCAGTAAGTGCATTGGCGTGCTGAGAATCTGTACAGCTGCTGGTGCGGCGAATTGCGCTACCGTTTGTCCACTCACCCTCTTTTCTAGCTCCGCTCCCATGTTTCGGCTTATGACGGGTCCAAGCAGTGGTGGGATGTTGAAGGACGCAAATATGGTCAAGCAGTCACGCAGCGTGAAGAGAACGTATGAAGGTAGTGGTACAGGTCGAGGTGGCCCCCCGGGACCATAAAGTCGCGCAAATGCCTGATCTTTGAAAAGACAGAGTCCTATATTGGCCCCCGAAGAAGCAGCAAACTTCAGCGTGCCAGAAGTGACATGTGTAGGTGATTTGTTTTGTACCGTTGAGGTAATGGTATCGAGGGAATTGGCTGTGAGGTATGTGCCTCCGTACAACATGCAAATGAGACCAAATGGCTTCGAGAAGACGAGGTTATGGGGCTTGAGGAGAAAGGCTTTGATCGAGCCCTTGAGGGAATCTTTCAGGTTTGCTTGACCGGAAGCATTTTGCATAATCGCTCTGCCATGAATTAGTGTGAGTCATGGCAGAAATTGGGGGCTCCGGAAAAGGTGAAGACGGGGTATATGACTAACTTATCGATCATGACAATAATCGGAGCTACCATTGTCGCTGCAGAAGCTCCAGAAACAAAGTCGGCAACTAATCGCAGACCCAAATTCTTTGTATTCCATACTTTGGGTTCCGATGCTGTCTCTGGGGTTTTGGGAGTTCGAGACATGATCTTCGACGACGCGTCCAAATCAATGGGAGTCGCTGGCGATTTGAGCCCTGGGGTTTGCGAGTTCATCGTGAGTGCATTGATTTTGGAGGATGATGCGACTTCAATTGAGTCGTTCTCCTGAATTCGATATAAGAATTTGGAGGAAAAAAGAGGAGAATGGATGCGGTCTGAAAGCTCTGCGGATCAATTGACGCTCTGATGCATAAGCTTCAAAAGTTATTGGCCGAAGTCGCAGCTCAAGAAATTTTGGTTATCGCATGGCCTGCACGCTAAGGCTCTGACCCATGTCCCTCTTCCACGTGACTCATCCCCCCAAATGCAAATGTTTCGGTTGCTATTTAAGACCCAGCTTTTCATCTTCTTTCTCTTCTCAAATTAGTTTCTAAGATATCCAGTACCAGTCTCACAGGATTTTCCCGGTAAACAGCTTGAAAACAATTTATTCATCAAAAGACCAGCACTGGTTAGTCCACCTAAGTAACTTGGTCAAAAAACCACTTGCGTAATTTACCATCTCGTGAGTCGTAGCCCTTTAAGTCTGCCGTCACATTTTATTTTTATTATACACAACTTCAGCCTCAGCAGAACTCAAACATCCAAGATCTTGAAAAGGAGGGATGGAATGCTAGGAAGTCAGGTTTTAGCTAAATAAATACATCTCTCTCATCTTAAAAAGTGGTAACAAACTGAATTTGATATCTTCCTCCAAGTAAAGGATTATGAGAGCTTCCCGCGGAGAAGAGATGAAATGTTGATTCTCGCTTAAAGTCATTTTATGAAACAGGCTGGCAAAAATAATTCCGAAATTTTCCAAGGTGTGTACAAACACAAAAGCAAATCGCTATTGTACTCGAGCGATTAAATCCATTATCCGGACTGTTTAGATCAATTAGCACTTGTCCTCTTTATTATTCTGATTCTCATGAAACGTAGAATGAACTATGCTTACTCTAACCCTAACTTGTATTCAGGGGTAAGGAGCCTTGTTATTGTAAGATCATCGCATTTCGTTATTCATTCTATAAGTACAGTATGTCTACAAAAATATCCAAACCACCGCCCATCCATCCTATTGAAGTATTACTGGACATCGATCAAGCTCCTAGAAGCTTCCCAAAAAGGGTTATTGTCTTGGTGTTACCAGGAGGATCATGGTTGAAGGATCAAGGTTGGTTATCAGTGTTATTAAAATGTGGCTATTTGAGGCGTGAAAGTTGTCTCAGTGCTCGCACGAATTCGCTATCCTCTCGGGAGCTCCTAGCAGTTAGGCCAGATTCCTTGAGTTTTCCCATTCCTCATATCGCCTCGAAATCATTCTGGGTACTCCTGCCAGTCGGATCAAACACTGGAAGTTCTATCGGTCCCTCTATTGCCGTAGCTTCGTCACAGGGATTTGTATCAGGATATTGATTACCCCTGGTCTTCAGGTAACTCAAGCACCCATTTCTTGTTCTCGGTCTCTCCAGCCTTTAGCTTGGTCTGTTCAATCCTTTGTACCTTCACGCCTATTTTACAAAACATGTTGCTCTACAGTCTTCCCGAAAAGTTAAAACAACCTACCAGAAGTTGGCTCCACCAGGTATTCGGCTTTAGTATTTGGCGTAATATTTTCGAATAACCCTTTATTTTGAGAATACTACGCACTTGAATATTTTTCTTCTTTGATCGGCCATCCTATATCTGCCATTCGTTCCGCAATATCCGTGTAGGTCCATTTCTCCAATTTTGGTTTTCCTGTGGTCACCATCATATGGCGACAATCTACAAAAGCCCGTCGCTTTTCCATTGGCCACTCCTACTCTATGTCTCGTGGAGGCATGTTGATATTTGAGAATGGGTTTGGGAGATCTTTCAGTGAGTTTTAGTTTTGAAACTTGAAGGGAAGTTCAAGTGCGTGGGAACTTTGTGTATGAAGAAAGTGAGAGTATCCAGATCTCTGAAAAATTTATACTTTTCCAAGAACCCAAATGTGTGACCGTTCCAATAGTACCAATACCCTCTGATTCATAGCTGAGTATGTTTTTCCCCGCCTCTTTCTACCTTTTCTTGCGAGTTGACATTGCAGATATTCTCCAGGAATATGCCGTGTTTACAAAATATCCAATATAGAGAGGCAGTGCATTGAGCCTCTTTCCATAATAATGAGAAGATATCTTAAAAAAATGCGCCACGAGAGCGAACAGAAAATCACTTAGCTTATTCATACATCTACTTAATTGCTACATATATTCCCTGGAAGGCTCCTTTAATACTCATCGAGACTACTCATCCTCCACGATTTTTCTTGTTTCAAATTGTTATATTTGTTGACTGGGAGTGCGCCCTCGCCCCTTTTCTCGCTTAGCGTTCATAGAATGCCTAGAGGGGGAGAAAGATCACGATACCACGCAATGCGCCACGGTGCGATCATTATATTAAGTTCGAAGTCCAATCTCCAAGAACTAAAGTGTTTTTATCTATGAATTCTGGAGGTCAATTTCTAATACCGAATCGAACTCCTCTTCCTGAACTCCCCCCTCTTCTCAAGCACACCCCTCTTCGCAGCAACCGAAACATTTCTCGGCGGCAACCTATCAAAACTCCTCGCATACTCCGCAAGCACATGGGCAATAGCCTTGGTGTTCTCAATCCAAGCTCCAATATTCAAGTTCGTAACATTATCCCCGGCAAGATGATAATTCATATCGTAAGGTTTCCCGGCCTCACCTCCGAACAACGCTGCTTCTTGAGCAGTTTTATTTCCCTCGGCTCCGGTGAAGAGACCTCCACATGCAATGCCAACGTCTAGGAACGGCCCGTAGTCTGAGCGTCCGTCGAATTCAGTTTCTGTCCAGCCTTGGTGAGCTTCGTTTGTGAAGTAGTCTTGGAATGCGTGTTCGATTTCTGCTGAGCCTGGGGGACCGGTTGTGTTGAAGGTTGAGCCGTCGCCGTCATAGATTTGGTAGGCATAATTTGGGCTGGCTATCATGTCGATGTCTAGCAGAGTGTTATGTTTTGGACTTTGAAATGGGAGGAATGATTGTTGTGACTTACTTATGAGAGCACGGATCTTGTTGATTTCGGATTGGTTCAGGTGGGCAACATAGTATGTTGCCCCAAGAAGTCCTGGTTCCTCTGCAGTCCACCTATTTTTGATTAGGTTGCATTCATCCCTGTGAGAAACTTTGGAAACCATACCAGGAGAATCGGACAGCGTTGTTGACGGAGAAATTGGTTAGTTGGATGGCAACTGTGGAAAATCTCGGATTTAGTTTTGCCACTTCTAGAAGGATGTCTGAGGAGGAAGTAAAGTTGTGGGGGGGGGGGGGGGGAATTGAGGTGTCCGAGGAGGAAATAGTGTCTCAATCCCCCTAAAAACAACCTAAAAGAGGAAAAAGAACTCAGAGAATACCTTCGAGAAGTGAGTTCGTTCCAGAGCCATTGTCGTTGATTCCAGGACCTTGCACCGTTAGTATCTCTTTATCACTCTATACTGCGTTGGAACTTACCGCGTGCAACAGAATCAGTATGAGCACCAATCTGCACAACATTCTCTTGATCCCCTCCCTTCGTCTGAGCAATAACATTATACCTTCCCACAAATTAGTCCATCACCTATACATCTGAACAAAGCTAACTTACGTCGTCTTAGGAACAGTCAGAGTCGACAGATCCGCAATAACCTCAACCCCGGAATCAAGCAGAGCAATAATAGCATCTCCATCGGGTCGAGTAATTCCTCCAGTGGGAACGTAGGGACCTTCAGGAGTAGAAACCCTCTGGAGCGAATACCCATTCATCGTGCTGTAAACCGCATTACCAGTGTTATAGATAATAACACCACTGGCATTTGCAGCTCCCGCGTAAGCGTCTTTAACGGCAGATTGACAATCCCCTCTTAAAACCAGAGCAATTTTTCCAGTGAGATCGGCGGGGAAATCAGACTATTCATCATCAGCAAAACTCCCCCCTCAAACGTACCTCCTCTCTTTCAAACATACCTTATCACACCCCAAATTGGGAATATGAACAACCGGCCCTTTCGCTACCCCACTCGGACTCATACCCAAACTATAAACTTCCAGCGCCTTCCCATTGACTGTTAGATTCGCATCGACATGTAAAAGCATGTCATAAGGCTGCAAATAACTCTCATAATAATCGGGAAACTGGTTTAAGGTATCGTAAATCCAATTTATGGTCGAGTTATGACCTGGGGTTCCGATTTGGCGGTTTCGCTTCGGGGTGTCGTAGGCGAATTTCTCGAGGGTTTTGGCTTTTGCGAGGAGGGCAGAGCGGGTGAGGAGTCTGCGGAGTTTGTTCTGGAGGATTTGTTAGAATTGAAGAGGAAAAGGTTAATTATTGGGATGGAGGTTTACGTACAGATTCCACGAGAGGCTTTGTATCAGTGGGTGCTGCTGAAGAAAGCGTGGAAGCGAAAGCCCCAAGGCCAAACACCAATTGAGAGAACTTCATTTTGGCGAGTCAATTGAACAGCACAGCAAGGGAAAATTTCGGATGCTCCGTAAAACAAGCCAGAGAAAAACCTGGGCTACTTATAAACCCAACAATCTGGACCTCCATGCTCGTACCAGTTCTGCCTCAATTCCTCAATGCAACAGTGAGATTGATAGAACCATAGAGGTGAGGGGTGCGGGGTAGGTCGACGGCATGCATGCGCCTGTAAGCTACGGCGTAATATATCCTCAATTGGAAGGTGGAACGTTAGATGCAGGCACCGGAAGCAAGGAATAGCAAGGATGACAGCATATCGTCGTTTTTTCAACCAGTAGGACGGGATGGTGTGATTTTACTATTGATTGAATGCTTTTCGTAAAGTCGCACAGCTTTGAGCTTACAGTCCTTACCGTCTACAGGTAATATGAACAAAAGTGAAGTGCGGCGACGTACAGATGAATGAGGCAGAAGTATTCAAGAAGATTTATTAACATTAAAAATTTATGGTATCCAACTAGTCCCCTCTTTTGGTAAACTGGTGAACCAACTTCGACTCCTCTGGGTTCCGGTTCTTTTCTAACCATAGATACCTTGCCATCTGTTTATACACCAAAGTATTCGCACCATGAAACCTAATGTTGTGATCACTATCCGGGAAGAACTGAACATTCATCTTCGTGGGACCCACGCCCCCTCGCGTCAAAGTATCAACCAATACGGCTGAGTGTTGAAAATGCACATTGTCATCCCCAGTGCCATGTTGAATGATGAAACCACCTCGAATATTCTTAAAGCCCGCAGAGTTATGCACAGATGTCTCGAGGTAATTGCCAGTACCGTTCGTAGAGTCCGAAGTCGTGAGGTTCTTCATGTATCGTTCGGTATACATGCTATCATAGAATCGCCAATCCGAGACCGGGGCAGTGATAACTGCAAAGGAAAAGGCATCACTGTCCGTTTCGACGACCTTAGCTGCGAGATAACCACCGTAACTCCAGCCCATTATGGCAACATGTTCGGCATCAATGTACGATTTCTTTGCCCACTCTTTTGCTGCGTATACTTGGTCAATTGCTTCAAGTTTACCAAGTTGTTGAGAAACTGGTATACGGAAATCACGTCCTTTGTAGCCGCTCCCACGATTGTCGACTGTGAGAATAACATATTCGAGCTCAGGGTCACTTGCAAGATATGCGCGGAAATCAACTTGTCTGAAAGTCTTGCCGGTTTGTTGGGATCCTGGTCCACCGTAAGGGTCGAATACCACGGGATATTTCTTACTGGGATCAAAATTTGGGGGAAGACGTTCCATGACATTGAACGAGTAACCATCTGGGTGATCGATTGTAGTCCATGTGACGTTTGGCAAAGTGTATGCAGACAGCGTTGTTGCCAATTTTGCATTATCATTCAGCGTTTTGATAGCAATTGTTGTCGAGTTTGAGCCGTAAAGCTTCTGATAGGGGAGATCCGGTCCATTATATGAGAGGATATAGTAGCCACTCCCAGAAGAGAAACTTGCAGTCCAATATCCAGCAACTTTGTCATCAACAAGTGCTTTTTTCCCGGTACCATCGAAAGACACCGAGTAAAGGTGTCTCTCGGTCGAGTGATGTTCCGTGGACTGATAAACGACAGTCTTGCTTGTGGCGTCAATATTCAAAATCCCTGTGACTTCCCAGTCACCCTTGGTAAGAGCAGTTGGTGAAGATCCATTGAGTGTATGAAGATAAATATGCTGCCAGCCTGATTCATCGGAAAGATCAAGGTACGAGCCATTTCCAACGTACTGAATTGCCATGTTATTTTCGATCCAACCCGGTCTTGCATCACGCTCTCGAACCACAGAAGCTGCCAAAGTTGCAGTATCAACAACGAGAAGCTTCTCCTGATCTTGAACTCGATTGTATGTGCGAAATATCAATTTGGAATGAGCATCAGTCACCCACGCAACCTCACCAATGATCAAATCATCTTCTGCAAAAGATTTATACTCCACTTTTGAGGGTCCGGCTGCGATATTTGAGAGTGAAAGAAGGTGGATAGATACTGTGGGATTTTTCTCTCCAACCTTGGGGTAACGAAGATCGAGGAATTCTGGGTATGGCGGAGCGACATCTTTGGTGGCCATATAGAATGGGATTTTATATGTTGGGACCTATTAGACATGTTAGATTTACTCCGGATTTCCTTCTGATGGATACTTACGCCAGTTTCATCAAATCTCAAGAAGGACAAATATTCTCCATCTGGTGAAAACCAAAGGGTCTTGTAGTCACCAAAAATCTCTTCCTCGTACACCCAATCAGGAACAGCATTGAAAAGATCCGGGCCTCCATCTTTGGTGATTTGAGTAGTTGTGCCATTTTGCCAAATGAAGAGATTGTTTCCACGGACGTAAGCAATAGTGTTTCCAACAGGTGACCAACCAGCGTATTGAATATCTACATTAGGTCAGTGACGAAACGGCATTTAGAGTGTAAGCCGAAACTTACCTCCAGCTTGGTCTGCAGCCAGTGGAACAGTCGTTTTAGAGGCAATATCAAAAATATAGTAGTCGGCAAAGAAAGAGTGTCGATACTGCTTTTTATAATTTGCCGTATAAAGCACGTGCTCACCGCTTGGTTGAATCGAATAATCATACGGATCCCGAGCGGCTTCAGCAACATCACTGGCCTTTACAAGGACGGAACTGTTTCCAGTGACAATATTGGCGATCAAAAGATCACCGGTTGCACTATCCACATCGACGTAAGACCCATCGACACCCTGAGAAGTCCACTGAAGCGTCGTTCGTTGCACAGTGAAATTACTCGAGAACGCATCAGTAAAGGAAACAACCTTTTTGTCTGCTCTCCTCGAAGGTGCTGGGACCGCTGCCACAAGAGAGAAGAAAGCAAAAGCTACACTTCCAATCTAGAATTTTGAGTTAGTAATCTCGGATAGATACAAACTTGGCCGAACTTACCTGAAGACCCCTCATTTTGAAGATGTTCCACGAATTGATGACGTTCCGAGAAGAGACGATGTCTAATAAATATCGTCGCGACCAAACGCGAGTCTTTAAATAAAGGTTACTCCGCACAAGATATTTTTCATAATCAAGAGTAACATCGTGATTGAGTGCCAAGTTGCTTGTCTCTTGCTGTATCTGTTGTGCACCTTCCTCTTTCAAAAGTGGGCCAGGAAGATCATAGCTCGCCAAGGTTCCCGACAATTAGCGATGTCCTTGGCTGCAGTAAATCCAGTTACCCAAGATTAAACAATGAGGGAGAGCACGATGGTAAAGTTTCGTATCCAATTGAATGCGAATGAAGAGTGAGGGGTTTTGGTATGTGTACGCATTCAACTTACGACATGATGCTGATTCGTTGCCCAACTGTTCCAGGTCCCATTGCTCGGGACGGAAGCCCCGGGTGGAAATTTATGTAAAGATTACTATCCCCCAAATAAAATGTAAGCGCACGGCCACTGTGCCATACTAAATGTCTGTGCACACTACATTTTATTTAAGGGGGAGGGGGATAGTATTCCTAGACATTTCCCGATAAATTGATACCAGAATTGCGCAATCATCGTTGATATTGTAAAACGGCTCATGTGGGGGAGGGGCGAATCACCCCACCAGGAACGACGAAATAGTAGGGCGCCTAGGAGGAATTAACTTTTACTTAAACAGAAAATTCTTATAACAAGACCTAATCTCCATTCCTGCCAAATGTCATACTA
The DNA here is from genome assembly GCA_001414485.1 of Calycina herbarum. Lineage (NCBI taxonomy): Eukaryota > Fungi > Ascomycota > Leotiomycetes > Helotiales > Pezizellaceae > Calycina > Calycina herbarum. Next base: position 46,049 of record LLEY01000151.1, on the reverse strand, counting down.
CGATTTCCTCTTAAGTTAGATAACAGAATATTTCTTCACCTATAGATAATCAAGTCCTCGAAGTAATATAGGGGAATGGCAGAAAGGTATTAGCTATGGAACTTAGTATCGCAAAGATAAGGAAGATATGAAAAGAAAGAGTTTATAGTTTCTTCCGAATACATCGAAATTCTGCCTGCGACAACACCGTTTTCAGTAATGACCGTTGAAAATCACAACGACTTTAGTGACGTCGTTGTTACAATTCCTCCTTCAGAAAAAACCCTTCAGAAATAACTGACCCTCGAACATCACATCCCAGTCGTACCTTGTTGTAGCTTTTATGCCTTGTTGCAATCCTTGCGTTCAGAGATGGCTTTAAACGAAGATATCCATCACCAAGCATATAATAATGCATACATCAATGATGCCCACTAGCCCATCCACGAATGTATTGCTCAGGTCACTCATTGCGACAATAGCAATTCCGAGTGCCACCACCATGGCCCAGCAAATCCATGGCAGATATCTCTGCCTCCATCTCGGCTCCGAGAAGAGACTTACGGCACACCCCGAGTATATTGTGATCACGATACCACTGGCTGCTATTCGATTTAAACCCGTGGGCAGAAGAGGTGCTGCTTTGGTGATCCATGTTTCTCGAAGGATTGGCTCGAAGAATGTCTGATATTGGCGTGTTAGCAAGTTATGATCAGGCGAAGAGGAACCCCCCTCCCACTCCTGAAGCCGTTCGTCTCCCACTTAACTGACCTGGTTTCTAAGAATTTCAAGGCCGAGACTTGTTAATATTGCACAGAGTGATCTTGCGTATATTGAGACTTCGTTGGCTGGGGATGAAGAAGGTATTGGGAGGCTTTGGGACCGAAATTCTACAATCTCTGATGAGCCCTTTGCGCTATCGGGGTCTAAGACTTGACGTACCTTGATCGAAGTTGGTTTGTAATTTAGTTGAGTCAAGGGACATGACCTTCGTTCTCTTTGCGTGGGAAGTTGAGATGATATGGTGTATAAGAGTGTTTGTAAGAATTCAACCTTGGAGAGCGAAATTTCGAGGTTGAGGAGTTGGGCAGCAAGGCTGTGCGGCTAAATTTGTGTAACTATTGCCCAACCTCAGTCTTCGGTGTTGCGGGAGCCTGTTCGAGATGAAGAATATCCTCACCTAACATCTCCCAAAAACCTCAGGTCCGAATGATGAACGGGCGCATCGAATCGAACATAAGAACAAACGTACGCCGTTCTAGAAACGACCGCCGTCTTCGAGCTCACGATATCAGCACGAATCGTACTTCCCAGCTTCCTGTAGCCCTCCATCAACCGGAATCCCTTCAATTACCCCAAGATCTTATTCGGACATATATATTGCAGTGGACATCAGCATTCCTAGTTCTCATATTCTCAACACAGAAGGAATTGACCGCCACAAGATGGCTGGTCTTAGCGTAAGCCATTCACCCGCGCAGGAAAATGACGGAATGAATGGAGACTGACAAGTGGATTAAAACAGGAGCTTTCTGCTATGGCTTTCAACAATCCTCTTTATCGTTCTGACGAACATGAACTCGATAGCAAGGTGTGTGGCCTCGCTTTTAGACTTAGATGAAGGATATACTAAGAAAAAATAGACAACTTTGGAGAAATATTGTTCTGGATTTGGCCATGTTTCTCGCCGTCTTGGTCTTGGCACAGCCGCAGTTGACAGAGGGGTTCCTCGTCGTACCGATGATCGTCAATATGGGAATGGTTTGCATATCGATGATGGAGGCGAGTGGAAAGCAGCAGACGAGACCTCTGACGCTGCCAAAGTAAAGATCCCAGAGGTGACCGATGTCAAAACGACTACCCCGCCAACTAGCGAAGACAAATACTCGTTTCTCAGCACCTTCGATACCGTGATACTAATCGATGACTCTGGGTCTATGGCAGGCCACTCATGGAAAGCAGTTTCGCAAGCACTTACTACGATTGCCCCCATTGTTACGCAACACGATAGCGATGGGATAGATCTCTACTTCTCGAACCACAAGTACCAAGAGATCAAAGAAAAAACGGGCAGTAGAGAAGGCAACATGGTGGCCAAAATCTGCAGAGCTCGAGCCAGCGGCTCAGCCATGAACGGCGCTAGAATTCAAAATATTCCAAAGCCATACATTTCGAAGTACGAGGGATATCTGGGGGCCAATAAAAGCGTCGGTGATCTCAAAACTGCCGTTACCGATGGACTTTCACCAGATGACATCGAATCAGTTTTGACTCAATTAGCAACGGAACGAGGACCGTTTTCACCCCACGGGTGTGTAAAATACATCCAGTCAGGCAACGATGCTTTAGGCAAGAATGAGCTCAAAGAACTTGACAACAACTCTTCTGGAGGCGGCATTCGAGATCTTCTCGACTCTGTGACTTGGAAGTCATATCCTACCATTGTGTCATTTCTAGGATCTTTCAAGAATGGGTTTGTCGGCCATAATGTCAACGAGTTCTTGGGAACTTACGCGAGAATCCAATAGGGGGAGGTAAGGCGGGATGAGACGGGGACCAAGGGTTGATTATGAAAAGCAGAACGTGTGTGCTTTTTGCAGATTCATGCAATTTGCGGATTGTACACCATACTGCGAGACACGATGATCGTGTTTTCCTTTCTGGTTGCGTTTTTACTGCGGTCTTTACCATCGTGCCCGTTCTTTTGCGGATGGAATTGAAGGGATCCTGCAAGCGGGCGTCTTTCGCCATGAACGCTTGTAGTCAATAGATAACAAGAAATCCAATGCTTTGGTGAAAATGATTGTGTAAAGAAGCGACAGGCTCTCGGCAAGGATAAACTATCTTCCGATCTCGCTTCTAATTGTCCCGAGGAGTTTGCGGTGATGAACCAAACCACCAAGATATTAATTCATTTGGCTGTTAGCCAGCGCCGTATACTTAACGGAGCTCAAGCCTCAACAACTCCTCTGCAATTCAATTCATTCTATTCAATCAACTCCCTAGTCTCTTTTTCTCGCCGTGAAATGGGAGGCAAAATCTTTGAAAAACCAATTAACCACAACCATTTCTCTAGGAAACCATGACTCGAAGCATTTCCGCCCAAGAAATCTCGAAACACAATACCGCAAAATATCTCTGAGCAGCGGGATACAGTAGACTCACCCAATTCGCTACAGAACATCCCGGCGATAGGTCAATCCTCCCCCCTCTCCAGCCATCTACCCCACTCATGCCTCCTAGAAATACATACACCACGCCGGCCATGTAGGCACAACAGCATACTCACAAATCCATCCTCCTTCACTCATCAATTCCTCCGTATCCTCAAAAATCCGTGGATGACTCGACCCCTCAATCATAACTTCCCACAAGCAATCCCTCCTCGAACTACCCTCACAATGACATCCTCAATTACCAAACCTCCTCTTGAAACCCTCATAAGCACACACGACTTTCTAGATGTAGCCAGCAAGACACTCACGCCCAAGACATGGGCATTCTACTCCTCTGCCGCAACAGACTTACATACGAAAACGAGGAATAATACTGCGTATGCGGATATCGGACTACGACCACGAATACTGGTAAACGTGAAGGATGTAGACACCAGCACCTCCATGCTCGGCCAAAAAATGCGAGTCCCAATATTCTGCTCCCCAACCTCAATGGCAAAACTCGTCCACCCCGAAGGAGAGAAAGCTCTCGCTCGTGGATGTAAAAAAGTCGGGGTCCCTCAATGCGTATCAACATCTGCATCCTATCCCATCCAAGCAATTTTCGGAAGCGTCAGTGGGCCAGAGAAATACGGGGATTTCGAAACAAATGAACTGCCAATTTTCTTCCAACTATACGTCGACAAAGACCGATCCAAAAGCGAAGCTTTGTTGAAAAAGGTCGAAGAACAAGGCTGCAAAGCCATCTTCGTCACAGTCGATGCTCCCGTCCCCGGAAAACGGGAGGCGGATGAAAGGGTTCAGGCAGATGAATCTATTAGTACACCCATGAGTGGACAGCGAGCGAAGAATGATGCTAAAGGAGGGAGTCTTGGGAGGATCATGGGGAAGTATATTGATGCTAGTTTATCTTGGGAGGATTTATCTTGGCTACGAAGATCTACGAAATTGCCGATTGTGCTTAAGGGGGTGCAGACTGGGATGGATGCGAGGAAGGCGATGGAGGTGGGCGTTGAGGGGATCATTTTGAGTAATCATGGGGGAAGGAGTTTGGATACTTCGCCGGCTACTATTTTGGTGTTGTTGGAGTTACAAAAGTGTTGCCCTGAGGTTTTCGACCAGATGGAAGTTTTTATTGATGGGGGCGTTATGAGGGGTACTGATATATTCAAAGCGTTGTGTCTGGGCGCGAAGAGTGTGGGCATTGGAAGGGGGTTTTTGTATGCGCTTAATTATGGGCAGGAGGGGGTGGAGAAGATGGTTGAGAGTAAGTTCTCCTTTTCTAAGAGGGCAGATTTTGCTGACACCAAGTATTCGTGAAGGACGAATTGGAAACTACGATGCGGATGATGGGTGTTACAGATCTCTCGCAAGTCCATCCCGGGTTGTTGAATACTAGAGCTGTGGATCATTTGATTCCTGACGGAGAGGAACATCCATATGCGAAATGGAGACCCAAGGCTAGGATATGAATGGATTCCCAGGTGGAGTCTTGCTTACTTGTATACCTCTACTATCTAAATTGCGACCCTTTGGCTTTCTTGTCAGACAGAATAGGTACAGGAGATCTATGTAAAGCGTTGTACTATTAGAAATGCATTCATGATACATTTCAACTTTCAAATGGTTCGGATTTTTACACGTTATCATTCTTCGAGACCTGGGAGTGAGCAACTGATAGCTACGGAGGTTTATGGAGAGCCTGTGTATATCCCATTTGAAATGGTTATTTATCTTCAGCCAATTGGCTAGCCTTGAATATATTACAGATTAGACATCCATTCAAGTTTAGTAAATTCTTTCACTCCAAGGGTGGGGTGGGGGAATTTATGACGATGTGCTGCAGGGTAGCTGGCCAGCTAGCGTGCTTCGGTGGTAGAGCCACATTGCAACAGAGCACCAAAGCTGTTGGAACAATTTCCTCAACACCAACCAAACTTGTACCAGAAATACTCTTTCTCAGGACCAATCCAACCGGCATCATGGCAATCTACAGATATGCAGCTCTCGCGTTACTCGCACTCGGCGCAGTTGGCGTTGCCGCTGCTCCAGAAGTAAGCTCCCTCCTTTCGCCTCTCCAGTAGCTTCAAAATAACTAATCATTTCCCTCTCCAGGTCGAGGAAAAGGTCGAAGTCCCAGCCACAACCCCCAATCTCAACGTCGCAGTCTCCGCCTCCTTCCCGCAATCCGAGATCTTCGGCGTAAAGCTGGTCAATGGCCACGCGACACAGGCACTCCTCGATTTCACCAACAGTGAGAAAGAACCAGTACAAGTCGCAGTCATCGGAGGCGCATTGTCGAGTCTCCAGCCATTGGCACCTGGCGCTCACCCAAGCTCTTTGATTATCAGGAATATCACCGGTACGAGATATGATGTTGAGATTCCGGCGGGAGAGAAACAGACTCTTCCTTTTACCTTTACCACGGATCTTCATCCTACCGATTTGCAGCTCAATATCATTGCCGTTGTGACGAGTAAGGCTGGGGAGGTGTATCAGGTTCAGGCTTTCAATGGGACTGTTAGTGTTGTTGAGGCTGCTACCAGTATTTTTGATCCTCAAATGTTCGCACATCCATCCCCCTCTTCCATCAATCAACCACTAATTTCTTTCCAGCATCTTCCTCTACCTCGTTCTCCTCGCTGGATTCGGCGGAACCCTCTACTTCGTCTACAAAACCTGGATCGAGACCCTCTTCCCACAAACCAAACGCGGAGGCAAAGGCGGAGAGCGCGCGAAGCGTTCCTCCTTGGGCACTAAGAAAGCTGTTGATCCTAAAGATCAAGTTTCTGTCATTGGAGCGGATGGACCGGCTGTTACTACGGGGGCTTTGGCGCAGAAGGCTTATGATGAGAGTTGGATTCCGGAGGGTCATCTTAACAGACCTTCTGCGAAGAGGGTTAAGAGTGGTGCTTCGAAGGCCAAGGTCGCTGCGAAATAAAGAGGGATTTTGGAGAGAGAGAGAGGGGGAAGTCGAGGGGTATGATATATTGGAGGCATGGAAGGCGCTAGGGTCTTGATGCTGGGATATGAATTGATGTACTGTATAATACAAAAGCAATTGTCAAGTTAGGTGTGGCCAGTATGGGAATTTCTATCCTGTTTCTCGCACCATCTCTCCATCAAACTTATAACCTCTTTTCCTCGAGAGCACGCTATTTTCACGATCGCACTCAACAACCCAAAAAATATCCCAATACAACCACCCCACCCCCTTTATTTTCTTATTACTTACTAAGTTCCCCACAAAACCTCTCTTATGAGCGAAGTTCGCCACTCCAGTTCCCAGATAGCGGGGAGCACCGCATCTGATAACTAACCCCACTTTCCGTCATCCAATCACGATGAAAATGATAGAACGGAGCGAGCCGCTGATAGTGGTGATAGCATCGATACGGAGTTTTGATAGATGAGAACGAATGTAGGAAGTGAAAATCAATGAAGGGGAAGTAATGTGTTTGTATTAGGTGAAATTGGGGGAAATTAATGGATGTACCAAGGTAACTAGCTGTTGTGAGACATGGTGGGGAAGTTTGTACTAACTGCTTACCTAGGGATTGATATATATACTTCACGACCTCATTGACTTTCTCAGTCTTCAAAACTCCAAACTCAAAAGTAGTCCGCTCCTCACATCTCTTCAAGACACTTCCCCACAACCTGAACCACCCACCACCCAACATGGCTGAAACGAAATACACCAGCCGAACCATCCCCAAAATCTCCCTCCACAACTTCCCATCTCGAATCGACGAGATCACCTCCCAACTCATCAAAGCAGCCGAAACAGACGGCTTCTTCGTCCTCACAAATCACCCCATCACCCCCGCCGAAATCCAGCAACAATTCTCCCTCTCCCAGAAATTCTTCTCGCTCCCCGCCGAGACGAAAGCGAAAGTCCCCTTTACGCACGCCAACACGGGGTGGGAATCTCAAGCCCAGTTCCGTCCCTCGACCGGCCATCCGGATCAGAAGGAGAGCTATCAGATGCAATTCGGGGCCGCGATGGAGGGGAAGTGGCTCGAGGAGAGCGAGCTTGAGGGGTTCAAGGGGGGCTCACTGGGGTTTATGAGGAAGTGTCAGGAGGTTAGCGAGATGCTTATGGTTTGTTTTGCACGCGGGCTTGGATTCTCGGATGACTATTTTGTGGAGGCTCATGATGTTTCACGGCCGGAGACGCAGACTGTGTTGAGGTTGTTGCATTATTTTGCTGTGGATCGGGATGTTCCTGTGCCGAAGGATTATTATCGTGCTGGGGCGCATGTGGATTGGGATTTCCTCACGCTTCTCTTTCAAGCTCCCGGCCAGTCCGGACTGGAAATCTGTCCTGGGCGTGAAGTCTCGACCGCTTTTGGGATCGGGGATACCTGGACGAAGGTTGAACCTGAGGAGGGGGAGATAGTGTGTAACATAGGCGATCTGTTGATGAGCTGGAGTGACGATCGGTTTAAGAGTACCTTCCATCGAGTCAAGACTCCGAGTGATCCGAATGTCGATTATTATGGGGAGAGGTATAGTATGGCGTATTTCAATCAGCCGTGTACGGATGCGCAGATTCAGGGGCCGGGGAAGAAGTATGAGATGGTTACGGGGAGGGAGTTTACGAAGAGGGCTATGGAGCGGAATTTTGCTGCGTTGAAGGCTAAGAAGGAGGAGGTTAATGGGGCTTGAGTGGGAGGTGGTTGAGACGGGAGGGATGAACAATTTCAAAACGGGGTTGAAGCGGGGAATTCGAGTTTTGATATTTTTGAGTTTCAATCAAACTGGATGTCCTTGGATTTGAGATGAAGCATATTGAGTTCTCATAGAAAGTCATAAATTGGGCAAGTTCGTGTGGTTGAGCAACTTGCGTATGGTCCAAAAACCATACTATTAAGATCAACCGAGTTACGAATGGAGGTCGGCACAATCGCTTACCACCATCACTCAAGACACGGGCTTAAAACAAGTCGAAGGTTCTGATGCCTGACTCATGATTCAGTCAATGAGATTTCGTTTGCAGCTTCAAAGCGAGAAATACATTTGAAAGGATTTCTTAATATTGCTCCTTGAAAAGAGAGTGCTATACTCGTTACTGGGTACCATCGCAATCTATTCTCCTAACCAGTGGGTAGCAGCATACCAGAATAACGCTCTTGAACCTCAATATTATAGCTTTTTTGGAGTGATTTGGTCGACTCAACATCTAGCCATTGACACACACCCCGATTTCTATACCTGTCTGAGAAAACTAGCATTCGCATCTGCGCCATTTCTTGGAGCTTCTGTGAGTACTTCACATACATTCCATGCCTATTCTCTCGTGGGGTTGTTGAGACATACCTGGCAAAACATAGATTGCTCCAGCTTCTCGAGTAAGCTGTCACTTTTTGGGTAACTCACTCTAGATGAGAGTAAGCTTTAGCCTACGGCCAAAATATTTCGAGTTAGCGATGGCTTACTCGCCAATTAATTCGTGGCTTACTCGTAGGTAAATCACTTATAGCTTACTCATGAGTAATTCGCAACTTACTCGATCTCGATTTGGGGGCTAAAAAGATAGCGAGTAAGCTGATTAATTGTTGGTTTGTTGTTCGTGAAGTAAGCCATGAAACGTAAGCTGCCGAGTTACTGGTAATCACAAGCCTAGCAAGAACGTATCCTTAATTCCGGCAAAGGCTCAGGGAGAGTTGAGTCCGGAACATCAAATCTTTGCTGGATCGGAGGAAATATGCATAAAGATCACTTCACGAGTCTCTCAACGTTGATACGAGCTTGATGCTCTCAAATTTTATCGCGACGTCAAGGAAAGATTTGGGGGCAGCCGCCGAGGAAAACCAAATTCAAGGAGGTTGGGATCCTTGTTGTTCCAAGTCCCCTCCGATTACCGGGCAAATTATTTCAGGAGGTTGGGAGGATTGATATTCATACCCTCTTTTGTCTAACTCTTTGTGAGTAAGCTTGTAAGTAAGCCACCAGTAAACCACTAGTAAGCTGCCAGTAAGCTAGCTGCTCCCGTGGTAGTGGGATTTTGGTAGGCTCATCATCCACTCACGTGTTAATTACCCCTCTATTCCCTTTTTTGGATTGAGGTGCATATTTTTGTTATATGGAGGGATTAGTTGAGCGGGGGCAACCAGGAGATTTGTACTGGATTATTTAGCATAGCGAAATTAAATAAGCGAGGGACAAGCGTGAAGTCTGCTAGTTACCATTCCAGTACAGGGATCTAGCCTTCTCTTCATTCTACTTTGGTCAAAGAAAGATTCTTATCATGAATCTTTACTACGATGCTGTGAGTGAATGAAGAGGAGTTCTACTAAACTAGCATACAATCATCCAAGTTGCTAAATTTTCTAATAACTTTTAGTATAATTGAATGGGGTAGATAAAGGCTTCTATACTTTTCCTACGCCTCTGGAAATATCTCATGCATTCCTTTCTCCCAAATGCTTGAAATATCCAAGTATATTGAACCTGTTTACTCAGAACTACTAAAAGGTTCCTTTTTGTTCATTTTTTGTTCATTCTAAATTCACTGATGAAGGTATTTTGACTTCTGAACTCTGTTAAGTTGCAGTTCAGCCATCAAGGTAGGTGGCCCATGTTGAGGTCGACGTCACTTTAACGTTTAAACTATCCCCAACTTCAAATTTTCATACACTTCAATTCCTTTCTTCTTAGTAACACCACACTTCTTTTGACAGCGCTCTTGCCTGCAATTCTTCACAAGTACTGTCGCATCGACATCAGAACTACTCCCAAACCATTACAAACAAATTAATTGATATCGTAACTCTCGCTACTATCAGAATGTCTTCCTCAACCACCACCACTGCAGCTCCAAAGAAGTATGGCGATTTCGCCTTCCTTGCTTCTTTCCCCGTTGCTGTTTCTGTTGCTGCTCCTGCTGCTCCTCTTCTGTAAGTATCCAACCAATTACTACCTCATACCTAAGTTCATGGCTAATAATATCAATAAATAGTGCTGCTTTCAAATGGGACGACTTGCTTCCTGAGCTTGTTTTAGGCGTCCTCGCTTTCCTCCTCCCTCCCCTCACCAAGGACGGGGTTTTCGACTCGGTTATTACTACCTCGAACGTCACTCGCAGCTTCCGCACTGGAAGTTACGATGCCACAATCCGCTCCTTTTGAGTCATGTGTCGCAATCCTTCACACAGCAACTTGGTGCTTATTTATATGCGCAAACTCGTATCTTCGCAACCAATTGTCGTTTCGCCTCTCTCCTCGCCTTCCTCCAGGATCGTCCTGCTATCCTCTCTACTATCAAATACCTCTCTTTTGAGGTAGATTTTACTAACAAAACCCTCAGATATCAGATATCGCGACTTGGGGGATCTTTTTGAGTTTCTTGGTGTTGGAAATATGGACCTTGGTGTCTTAAAACTCATTATATTGGCGGAAGGAAAGGATAAGAATGCTTTGGAGGGGATTAGGGAGGATTTTAGGTGTCTTTATAGACTTTCTGGGCTGAAGATTGGGGAGTTGGAGCTAGATGTTGAGTATAAGCTGGAGGAGGATGAGATGGATCAGTTTGAAAATGACCAGAAGAGGGAGTATACGTACCGCAGAAAGATCGGTGGGGAGACTGAGGCTGCTTTAAAGGAGAAGTTCTTCTTGGGGTTGGTGAAGAAGAAGGAAGAGAAGAAGTAGATGTTGTTTTGTGGGAGTTGAGAGGATGGGTGGAATGATTTCTTTCGAAAGCAGAATAGTTAGAATTATGAAGTGATTGTGACGGCCCTCTACAAATGCACTAAAAGAAGTGCTCGCAGAATGGTACCTGTATTCGAGGAAAACTAAACTAAAGAGAGAAGAGGAGAGTTCGTACGCTCTGTCTCTATTTATGTACACTAAGCGAGACTTCGGTAGAACCTCAGTACGTGATCCGGCCTTGGTCACGTGATCTAGACGTATGTGACTGGGACTATCACAGTGATTCAACTCCGAATTGAAGATTAAAATTATCATGAAAGAACAAGTGAAGAAGTAAATGTTGTTTAACATGGTCTTGTAAAGAAGGCTAATTATCTATAATTCCCAGATCTGCTTGATAAATAATCTAGTTTTACTCTAGTTAAGATACACCTACTCGTGAATATAATACTAATGTATTTTAGATTACTGTAACCTCATTTTAAAGTAGTTGATATTCTACTTAGGTGAGAAAACAAACTTATTTGAGTAACTTTAAGTTAGCTATGGAATAAAAAAGTACGATAAAATCTGTAAGCTACGTTTAAACCCATCTATTTATACTTTCTGCACTAGACAGTTGTATTCTCCAGTGTTCAATTAGACTAGTATTTGAAAGCTAGTTATCTAAAGTATATTTGAGTAATCAATTGTTTTTACCAAGTGGAAATATATCGGAAGTATAACATGTTTCATTCTGCTGAGATGGTGGAAATAGTTTGAGATACTAAATCGTGCTATTTGTAGGTTAATTATAAATAGTCACACTTTTGAAAAACAATGCTATTCGTAGGTCACCTGCAAATATCCACACTTTTACAGATTGAGTTATTCCCAGGTAACCCACAAATAAGCAGACCTTTCCAAAAATCATATTATACCTTGCTTACCGAGTAAAACCGTACAGTTCCTAGGCAACCCAGCAATAGTCATACCCCTCGAAATAAGCTATTTCTAGGCTATAGAACTAGGTAACATTTTCACTTTCCTAACCTAGTGCTATCGATAGATTACCGACCAACAACACCAACTCTCGGAATTATATCTACAGTACTAGACGGGAAGTAAGGGCCCACCTTCCCGTCCTCACGAAAATCATAAAAAATCTAAAACACTATTTTATATATTATTAGTTAACCATAAGCCAGAAATCCTTAGTATTTTGTATAAAGTAAGAGTATATATATATAAACAATTTTATTAACTTTTTATATAGGGTTCCATGCTCCTTGGCCCTAATATTTAGTATGCCAGCTATCTGCCGTAATACAAGCTGCAATTCTATCCGGCATACTAGCTACAAGATCCTCAAAGAGGGAGTCAGGGAGAGCGTCCCACGCTACCTTCAAAGCTTCCTCTAAAGCAGTTCTATCAGCCTCACTTTCACCCCTAGAATTCCATAGCGTAGGGTACATCTGGCAAACCATCTCCTTAAGGGCCTTCCAAGCATGCTTAATAGGGTTAAGATCAGGGGAATAAGGTGGCCAATCTATAGTCCTAATGCCATTTAACTCAAACCACTCCCTAACCGCGTAAGCTGTATGTATAGCCGCATTATCCTGTATAAAGATCAGGTCGTTAGAGTAGTACTCGGTAAGGTTCGCGTCTAGGACTTCGATGTAGGAGTTGGCGGTATACCCATGCTTCTTTGACTCAAAGTCTCGGTCCATGATATATAAGGGAGAACGTTGCGCATCCCCCCAAAAACAAGCCCATACCATAGTACGCAGCTGCTTTCCTTTCTTGTAGGTCATGACGTGGGATGGCTTCTATTTATCAGCCGGCGTACCCCAAACCCAGACCTGTTTTTGCCCCTTGCCCCGCTTCGCCGAACACTCGTCACTCCATATATAAGTTTTCCATCGTACAACGTCCCAATGAGCTCTACACCGGCACCAGAAAAGCCTTTTCGCTGCTACTTCCTCTGTGAGTTCCGGCCGCTTCTTCGCACGCCAATGTGTTATGCCTTCCGCGCGGCAAAGGTCCTTAATGTAGGTGTTGCTCATTACGAGACCAGTCTCGGCGCGTCGCTCGTCAAAGGATAACTTGGGGTGCATTCGTATACAGCGTAGCATTAATCTTTTGTCTCGGTCCGTATAAGTAGGTGGACAACCGCTCCGGGGCAGAGAGGCACCCTGTCTGTTGTAGTTGTCGAGTCTAATAGCCCCTCTCACGGCTTTGCGAGAGAGCCCAATGTCGGCGGCGATTTGGCGTTGAGATACGCCCGCATTACGCATGCCAACGCATTTCCCTCGGTCGTAAGGTGAAGTTTCCGATCCACGGGGCCTATTACCGCTGACAGAGCGTAGGGGAGTGCGTTGTGGTGGCATAGTGTGGTGTTGTTGTAGGAGTCTCAAAAACGCGTCGCGACTTTTTGATGGGGTGGGCCCTTACTTAAAGTGGGTAACTGTATACCCTCGTAAATATGAGAATATATGCCCAAATATATACACTCCGAGATATATCCACTCTCGGAATTGTATCTGGACTTAAAAATATATCTATTTCCGATATAATCATATCCGAAACCCATGCAATCTCAGATACTACATACCAAGCTTTACTTAAAAATAAGTCGCGAGAATTTGAGATATTTTCAAAATTTTAACATTAAAATTTCTGTTAAATTCTCCCTTCAGTATTGTAAGTAACATACCGACTTTCATCAGTCTCTGCTATAAAACCAAACTCACCTCGTGACCCCACTAGCAGTAACATTTTGTTTCCCGGAGACCACTTCTTTCCCCGTCGTAAAGTTGAGCGAGAGGACCGGAGCATTTCATCTTTGACACAAATACTTTTACACTTTGCGCAATTCCCTATTTTGCTTCACCACTCTACTTCCTGAATCTGGGGTCTTCCTGGTTGAATCTGTCCATCATGAATCGATGTCAAGAGTTATTAAAGTATCGGCTACACTATATCTCGCACTCTGGTATTTTTGCCATTTTGCCATTTTACAACAGATGGGTCCGCTGTCTTACACATTTGAAATCCAGAAGCTAGCTCCTATCAAATTACAAGTAAAAAAATACTCAAAGATTCTATCAAAGCATTTTTTGTCGATTATGGAGATATTCTCACCAGTAGAATTTTGTACCAATAATTTGTATTTGTTGTAAATGACTCAAGTCAAACTGTTGGAATTCTCACATTAAAGCCATTGTACAACTCCGTCTCAAGTGGCACCACGACGTGCTCATACACTTGCTGTCTTATCTCTTCATCCTCTAGCCCTCCTGTCTGATCCCAGCGCAAGAATGTTGGCTCAAGACACGCTCTGATGGCTTTAGTATAGTCTACATAAAAATCACCAGAAGCCTCCTTAAAGGATCTCATGGTTGCCGTTAGCTCAGTATTGGCATTAGGGAATTTCCCCTCAGTCAGATCTAAAGGGGTTATCTCAACCGGCTTTCCCTGATCGATTTCAATAAGTAATTTCCCCAAAAAGAGCAGGCTGGGAATTGCGTGAATACTCTGGGCTTCGAACTCATAGTCCGGTGGAGGATCATCAAACTGGGTGCTGAGATAAGGATTCTGGAAATTGATTGCGCTTTGAGCGGTCTCAAAGAACGAGATTTCAGCTGGACTCCATCTTTTTCTCAACCACGGTCCTTCTGAAAGCTGTAGAACAATTTGAGCAAGCGAAACCGCCAGAACTCGCTTCTCCCGTAGACGTAAGGTTGTGGAGCCGTGAAGAACAGCATCCAGGGAGATATTGCGCCCCGGTTGAAGTCTTTTGCTCTGCGGTCTGACTTGCCAGAGCTTTTGGTCATCTAGTAGCATCTGGAGACAAATATCGTGTCCGCGAGTTCCCTTGATAAGTTCGCAAATGGTTTCAACTTGTTTGATTTGGGCCTTTGAAGCGGGTTTTCTGGATGGGAAAGAAAGTTAGCATAATCTTGTATGGTTCCTCTAACGTAACCCATATTGAGTTTCTTATGCACTTCGCTATTCCTTGAACCAATTTGGAGGTGTTGGGATGTGGGCTGCATACACTTTTGGCGCAGCATGAACCACAGTTTCATGCCATGAAGGATTTTTCTCTGACTGGGTTGTAAATATTATATCAAAGCTGCATTCGAATGTGTTGCGAAAATCATTATCGCGATTTAGGCAGAGCTTTGCCTCGACAAGCTCCTCTATGTGGGGAGCTTTGCAGTTGCACGACCAACAGCGAGAGAGAGTTTGATGCAGTGTATGAGCTATCGTTCGTAGATTTGGTGAGGGGCCTTTGGCTTGTATATCGAACTCGGTAACGTCTGCGTGTGTGGTGACTTCCAACAACTTCTGCAGCCTCTCGTTGTATTTTGTAATCCTCTCGAGATATTTTGTGCGTTTTTGTTGACTTGTTGTAAATTGTACTCGACTCCGGAGCGTGCTCAGCGTCTTCCCTGCAACCATATCCTTCCGCAACACGCTAAGCCTGGCACAAAATGTGTTCTCGTCTATCTATATGATAGAAAACGTCAACTGACTGTATAAATACAAGCATCCATGCCCTTTGGATTGATCACAAGTATGTACTTACTGCTTCATGAGATTTGAGGAGTTTCTGGTTGCTTGAAAGAAGTGCATTCAGTGACGCTAAAAGCCTTCTGAGAGTCAATTCGAACATCGAATAGTTGATCTCGCCAAGTTTTGTCTGTAAAGCAGAGGATAAAGCTTCGTCATTCCAGCTTTCAGGTGCCAACGACTTAAGTAAACCTCGTTTATACTCCATAGAGAAGCCGGGGAGATCCTTGACAAGTTTCTTGATGCAATTGCGAAGCAGAAACATCTCGAAAACCACCTCCTCATAAAATTCAAGGATGCGATCATCTCCGGTCTTGGGGTGCAGCATCTGCATTGAATCAAGACCTTCGCGATAGTGATCGGCGGCCAGAATGAGGAGTGGAAACACTGCTAAGGCAAGACCAACAGCTTCTGCCATAGTGCTATAGGGAACACTAGAACTAAAAAAAAGTATGATGGCAGTGCTAAGGGAATGTGTTCATGATCTCTGATGCTCGTATGGAGTTGTGATGCTAAAAGAGAAGGGTTGTTGGAAGCAAGAAAAGGGACGGGCTGGAGAGGAGAGAGGTGGGGTGGGGCGATGTTCCAGCAAGCGCTTCGCTGCAGTGTACTTTAAGCTAGCCAATTAAGAAGGAGAAGCAGAATAGAACACCCAAAGAAACACCTCCAAATTTGTGACTGTGTGTGTATCTTTTTCTATTTCCAACTATTAATCTGTAGAGGTCGTCAAGTTACGACTATTTCACAATTTTTCTAGCAATTTTTCGTAGCTTTCCCGTTGGTGTTTCTCCTATATCCCTGTTCAAAGAATGCAACTTCACGCATGCAGCTCGTATCGCTGCAACCCTATAATATGGTGTTCGGCTCCCGATAGTGATCGTCCCCCTCGGGAATTCTGACTTCGTGAGTGTGTGAATATGTGACTCCAGTCATCACCATGGAGACCACCAGCACTACCACGATTGCTAACCATGCTTGGTCTTGTGCCCTTCGATTTAACGCATTGGTCAGTCAGGCTGGTGGGGTAGGGTTGGTCTTCGAAGATCAACTGGCCCGGTTCAACATCTGGTCTGCAAACATCGGCGTCTTTGCAGAGGCACATGCCTCCCTCGATTATCGAGTGAGGAGTAGCATCAAGGTCAAAACAATGATGATACGACTACTTCAATCACTTCAAAGGAAACTGCAATTTGGTGAGCATTTTACAGAGCATCACTGGCGGTCCCTACTGACTGGGCAAGCCTTAAACAATATAGATAATCACAAGACAGAGTCAAATAGGAACTCATCAGGTGCAACGGACTCAAAGTTTGAAGAGAACTTGTCACAATCGGAAGAGAACGGCTCCTCAACTACATCGTCAAATTCTTCGCACAGTTCAGTATCTGAAAGCTCTTTGACACCTGTGGCCAAAAGTTTGAAAGACGTTGAGGCTGCCATCAACCGACTTCATCGCCTGGCAATGTCAATCCGCAAATCAAGCACTCACAGCCAAAACCCCAAAGCCACCAAATTAGCAATTATAGATGAGGATGGCAATGACACCAGTGCACAATTTGCAGAATTTACGCAACGCATGGTTCAGAGTAGGTTCCCAGCAGCAAATCCTATACTTCACGAGCGACTGGCAAATCTCATTTTCAAACGGCGTAAAGTTTTCAGTTATCAACAGCGGCATCAGCAAAAATTAGCGCAAGTTGTCTATCCGCATCCTCAATTTCAGCAACAACTGAAACCATATTCTGCTACGCAGCCTGTTCAATCGCACCCTTCACAGAGAGTGGACTCATCTAGTCCAAAGACTCTTTTGCAGGACCTTGCAGTGAACAGAGCGCTTTCAACAACCACTGCCTCCGCTTTGACTGCTAGGAGCATCCCCTCTCGTCCTGCGCCTTCAATTGTATCGTCTAGCGCCCCTTCGTCAAGCAACGAGGCAAACAATGTAACCTTTCCCTCTCCTCCAACGGTCCTACCTAATGCAAGAGAATTCCAATGTCAATATTGTGGAATATTATTAGATATTAAAGAACTTAAACCAAGACGATGGAGGTAAGTTGCATTTTGCCCGCTTAGCTATATCACCAACTGACCAACTGGTAGAAAACACATCATCAACGATTTGGAACCATATGTATGCTTGTTTGAAACCTGCAACACCATCCATCAGTCATTCCGAAACATCACCGAATGGTTAAATCATATGGGGGAGCACATTTTACGATGGTACTGTGGAATTCCAAGCTGCCAGAAGAAAATGTTTGATGAACGAATTGGGTTCGAGGACCACATGACTCACTCCCATTCAGGAGCCTATAGTTCAAGTCAGCTCTCGATAATTGTTGAGAGCATGAGACGGCCAGCAAAAGAAATCTTTGAGTATTGCCCGCTGTGTAATTATGTCCCCGAGATTCAACAAAATATAGTTGTTGAGGTAAGGAAACAAGCATATGTTGATAAGGCGAAAGCTTTGCACAAGCACATAGCAACACACCTCGAAGAACTAGCGTTATTTTCGCTACCCTGGCAGGATAATTTGGATGAGAATTTGCCAAGCGATGGCACGCAGTCTGAAGAGATGTCTACCCTCAAACACGACGGGGTTGGTGATTTGGATGAGATTTCTCTCACATTTCACGACCCTCCAAAAAAAGCCATTAAAGAATTGGCTGATGAACTTGATGTTAAAGATTCCCCCGATGTCATTGCCCTTTCAAACGCACCGTGGGAACTTCAATGGGGTTTCTTGCCAAAGCTATCGTATGGTGGCCAGTCAGACGATCGAACATTGCAAAAGTTCATCCGGAGGCAACTCAGCGCACAAGTCGAAGAACAAGTTTCAAACACAATTGAAGCTAGTAAAATTGGAGTTGATTCGAATCGAGGTAGCTACAATTTCGCCGCTCATAACTGATACGAAACTGACGTAAATTTCAAGTTGAAATATTGAAAATTTGTGACTGGCTCTCCCCGCTCGAGTTCGCCACTGAACACAACATCGCCCTGGCTAATAGGCAAAAGAGTGTGTGCGAGTGGTTCATACAAAGTCCTACTTTTACTGAATTTATTGCCCAAAAAGGAAAAGTCTTGTATGCTTCTGGAATACGTTAGTGTTAAGCCCTTACTAAATGAGTCCATACTGACGATGGATAGCGGGGTCGGGCAAAACGGTTCTCGCGTAAGCGAAAGTTAATCTTTGGAGCATTTCTTGCAGCTAATCATGGTTGACAGGTCGGCAATAATTGAGTATTTAGAAGGCTTCGCCCATTCTTCAACGAATGGGATTGCTGTAGCATACGCCTATTGCGACTGGCAGGCAGGAAAAACGCAAAGTGCTGCAGCCATTATTGGGTGCTTCATCAGACAACTTCTTGACCTATTCTGGAACACAAAGAAATTGGTAGATCTTCCCACAATTACAGCAACGCATACAATTCTGACTGGTTTTCACATCAACATCATGGGACGTGTGTTGTGAATAGCCATACTCCATGTGTTTATAAGCTGACGCTCGTCTTTCTAGATTCCTAATGTCGTACGCGCCACATACACGGCTCACGATGAAGGAAAGACGAAGCCTTCGATGAATTGTCTTCTTGACATGCTTTTGGCGATAAACGGTCCCAGCAGCAGCATCTTCGTTATCATCGATGCGCTTGATGAATGCCCACTCGAAACAAGAGCGGATGTTCTTAGCGCTCTTATGTCGATAAAATCCAGCATACATCTATTAATAACCTCTCGAAACATTGGCTATATTCCACCGGAACTCGGAGAAGTGACTGTGATGGAAGTTAACCCACCCAAAGAGGATCTGAAGAGCTATGCAGAAGGTTGTATCAAGCAGAACTCGATTCTATATAAAAACTTTTGCGCATTGACAGAAGAGATAAGAGAAGAACATTTAAGCTTCGTCGCGCTAGTTGCTAAGGGAATGTGAGTACGCTTCCAATGAAACAATTAAAACGCTAATTTCGGAAGGTTTCCCGTGGTTCGGTCACTAATCAACGCATGGGGAGACAAGCCTCGAGCGTTTGGGACTGCAGAAAAAGCAATTGCGAATATTCCCTCCGAGTTGGATCAATTCTATGATAGTGCAATGATGCGTGTATCTCAGCCCAAAGTCTGGGGCGGTTCTATATCACAATGGGCCTTAATGTGGGCAAGTCTTTCCAGAAGACCCGTCACAGTCCGTGAGATAGAAGAGCTCTGTAGCCCAGAAGTATTTTTGGATTCCAGTGAAATGACCTCTAACGAACTCCTGGAGCCATTCACCTTTGGATGTGCTGGTCTCCTTACCCTCGACTACAAAACCGGTATTGTGCATCTTGCGCATGCCACATTAAAGGACTATTTTCAACGGAAGAAGGAAATGTATTTCACTAGACCAGAGGAAGAGATGACAAGATTTTGTGTGTTATACTTTCTTCATGGGGTGTTTAAGAAGGGACCTTGTAAGTAAAAATCAATAAATCGATTGGCGCTATTTTATTCAAACTCTCTTGGATTGAAAGACAAACTAACCGCTTTCAACTTACAAGGCCCAAACAACCAAACCATGAGAGATCGATTAGAGAAATTCCCCTTCTTACATTATGCTTCAAACGAATGGGGGCATCATGCAAGGGGGCTTGGTGAAGAAGCCTGCAAAGAGGAGATCATTACCTTCCTCGAAACAAAGCCTTCAGTTGAAACAGCAATGCAAGCAAGAAGTGTGGCACTTGACTGGAAAGAGTATCCTCAGAGTGTCGATAGTGAGTCGTACCCACGTGGTGTGCCAGGGATTGCGTTCGCGGCTTTGTTTGGCCTCGCAACAATAGTGGATAAAATGATGGAGAGGCGAACAGTGAAGGGAGCGGAGCATGGTGTTGCCGAAGCAGAAGCAGCCCTTCTATGGGCTGCAACTGGAGGATCAATTAAAGTTGTAAGACTCTTGCTGGCAAGAGGTGTTAGTCCCAATGTTTTGGGTGCCATGAGAGTAGCAGCAGAGAACGGCCATAAGGATGTGATTCGGATTTTGATTTCAGCTGGTGGAGACGTCAACGCGAAAAGCGACGACGACGAGGCGAATGCGCTTCAGACTGCTGCGATCAAAGGCAATGAAGATCTCATCCGGTTTCTGCTTGAGCATGGTGCCGATCCAAATGTAGAAGGAGGGGAGGTAGGAAGTGCTCTCCATATCGCGGCTGTCAACGGCGATGAAAAGATTACGCAGTTATTGTTGGAGCACGGTGCGGACCCTAACACCAAGGGAGGTATGTACGGATTTGCTCTCCAGGCAGCAGTGGAGGAGGGTCACGAGAACATCATACGCTTGTTGCTTGAAAACGGAAGTCAGGTCAATCTTGAAGGGGGTCCATACGGGAACGCATTTCAGGCTGCGGCAGAAAATGGTGACAAAGATGTCGTTGAGCTCTTGTTGGTTCATGGTGCGAATATTAACACCATGATTGGTGGCGAAAGGTATACTGCTTTGCAGGAGGTCGCTAGGCGAGGCTTAGAGGAGATGGTCGAGCTTCTCGTTGACAAGGGAGCCAATATGGAAAGTCGTCAGAGGAATGGGCAGACTGCACTTCATCAAGCAGCGAAGGAAGATCAAGCTACTGTGGTAGCTCTGCTGCTGAGAAAAGGCGCGAATCATAATACTCGGGACCAACGTGGTTTAACTGCACTAGACTGGGCTAAGAAGAAGAATTTCTCTGAGGTTGTTGAGGTGCTGGAAGCGGCGAGGCAGCGTGATTACTAGTATATTCATTATTAAGCTAAACCTGCTAAATTTGGGAAAAGACGAAATTTATAAAAAAGTAAAGTCAAATTTCGTAACTGTTTAACTTCGGAACCCCCAATAAGACGTAAAATCCGGAGAGAAATGCAAGAAGTAGCTCTTTCCTTGCTAACTAAAACGATGAGACACATAATCAGTGTTCATTCAACATTATATCTAAAGAGTCCTCAATTCATTGTCGACAATCTGGAGAGACGACACGTGACGGGGATAATTAATTGGAATCCGAATCGTCAGTGGAGTTTTTGTCTCTCGGCGAATCCAGTAAAAGCTCGGTAAGCAATAGATAGGCACTCAATTATTTTTGACTAAAGGCGTTTATTGTTTCATGCCACAATTCATGTGGTAATTTTACTAATGTATGCTGTCTCCAATCACCGGTCTTCGATTCCAGCGTTGTATTACCCTGCAATCTGCACCAAGGGGGCATATTGCAGCCCGTAATAATGTTCAGTCATCTGTGCTCATCGTCAATTGAAGCTTTGTATCATGGCTGAGAACACCCTATCCAAGCCATGGCGACACTAGGCTTGAATGGAATTTCTAATGAACTTGTTTCTAACATTGTCCACTACATCCCGACCTCCTCGTTGGTGAGCTTGGCCCATGTATCCCAACGCTTCCCCAGTCTAGTTACTCCAAGGCTCTACAGATCTATCTTTTTTCGTAAGTTGCTCTGCTCATAGGGACAAGGGCACGAAGACGGGGTTTTCCCTTTGTAATACACTGCTCTTCATCAAGAGTACCTCGTATGGCTTAACTAACACAAAGGAAGATCCTCGAAATGAAAGGAGACCATACCCTTCGGCTGTGAGAACGAGAATATATAGCTTGAGCGGCCTTGTGAACACCTTAGAGGAAAATGCGGGCCTGCGCGATCTTGTACTGGAGGCGAAGTTGGAATGGGGGCGGCTATTAGGGGAGATGGAAACGAACAAGAAAGCAACCACACGTCTTATGAGCTTGCTGCCGCATATTCAAACCTTACAGCTTCTACCAGGGCATATATACTTCACAACCCTACCACCGGCACGGATTACCTCACTCGAGTTATTCATGCCGCAGCGCGAGATAGTGAGCATGGAAATGATTGAAACTCTGCTGAGCAACCCATTTCTGCGAAATCTATATATGATGAGCATTCAGAGTTGGTCATGGGAGCAAGAAGTCCCGGAAGAAGCACATGGTGATATTTTAAGGTTCAAATCTCACATCTCACACCTAGCGGTCTCCAGCAACATCTGCTCTGGTAACGTGATGGAGACAATACTTCGCAGCCCCGCAGCCCTGGTCTCTCTCCACTATCGCTACAACGGAAAAGTATACCCATGTCGCAATGCAATTATGCCCTCGAACTTCCCGGCCCCCCTAATGCCTCATCGGACGTCTTTGGAGGAGCTCGTTATTTACGCTCAACCACATCAGCACATCACCTCACAGCACCCTCTTAGAGATGTTATGGGTACAATGCGAGAATACATTTCCATCAAGAGATTGGGGCTTCCTGCGTGGTGGATGGTCAACCCAAATTCAGATAGCCGAGACCACAGCATTAAGCTTGTTGAGATGCTCCCGCCGAAACTGGAAACATTACAAGTGCAGCTGGCAGAGGTGCGTCTCAACTGTCGAAACCCGGCTCTATTCGCGCACCTCGCACGGTTAGATAATGTGGAAGAGCACTATAGGCAGCTCCTTCTCTGGCTTGGGGAAATTGCCACATGGAAACAAGACTATATTCCACGGCTGAAAGAAGTGATAGTCTGGTCGTACAGTCCGAAATTGCCGCACGAGGATAGAATGCTCCATGATGCAAGGGTTGAAGAGTCGTTTCTTGAACAAGGTGTACACATAAGATTCATCGTTTGTCGTCCCGATTCGTCTATGTTGTTTGGAATCAATGCGGGGTTGTAGGTATCAGACGCCGCCTGGTTCTCTAACCATAGTCTGTAAGATAATGGGATTCTGCGCACAATCCAATGAAAGAGTATTCCTTTTATGAAAGCCGAACCTCTCATAGAATGACACATTATACTCGAAGCATTCTACGTATGTAGGTTGGCTTTGAGCATCGGCCTAATAAAATGTTAAAATCGTATGTAATCGCGAAGGAGTATGCTCACCAAACCAAGCCCATATTCCATAACCTTTGTCGCGTACCCTTTTCCACGAGATGTTTTCCTTGTACCCAGATCTGTCAAAATCCAAGTAGTTGGAGCTCTTTCTCCCATAATGCTAGTCATGCCTTCCTGCGGAAGACCTCGGAGTCAGTATTGCCTTTTCCAGAAGCATGTTGAGGAGGAAACGAAGTCTTAACTTCTCTGAAATCTCTGAAACAGAAGGAAAAACTCGGAGGACACCCACCTCAAGTGTGCTCCATGAGCCGAAAAAGCGCCTCCTGCCTTTTCTTCCAAGCCGCAGCCAAAGCAACCATAAATTACTTTTCCAGTATGTTTTCCAGCTCCAGTCAGATGAGCCTGGTGGCAACCAAAGACTTACACTGTCGTGATGCGGTCCCGCAGAAATGGCCAGAGAACTGTAACAATGGGCGGCAGTGAGACACTCGTAAATGCAAAGATTCAGTTTTGCCTCTGTGGCAGTCAATGGACGGCCACAGTCAGACACCTGAAGATAATATCGCGCAACCTCATCATCCGAAAAGCACTCCGCAAGCGATGCGCCAGCTCTCTTTGCCTGCGCGAAGGGAACCTCTCGAGCTTCGGCGCATTCACTTGCACTTTCTGTGTGCATTGTATCGAGATTATGGTGTGGAAAGGAAGATAGTTGTGTTGTCTTGAATGAAAGAAAACTGGAAGTTGGGGTGCAGCTCGAGGTTACTCCCGAGCCGATGCCAATCAGCACCACTTTTTTTTAGCTGCCGTATCTACAGATCCACATTCACTCTATTCTGGAACGAGCCTTCAATTGACTGCCCAAAGATTCCCCAAGGGTGTTTCTATGTCAGTGTAAAGTGCAAAGTGCTTTAAGCCACAACTCATTTCACAGCGAAGATGCAAGTGGCGGTGTAATAAAAAGTAGAGTATAAATCGCTTGTATTTCTACGGTGGGATAAGCCTAGGTTAAGAACTCGTCTAAGGACTTTTAAAGAAGCTACGGATAAAGGTTCTACTAATAACATAGAGTAGATAAAGGAATAGTATAAGAGTCTTATTTATAATATATAATATAAGGTTTTAGATACTAATTCTAGTGCTTACGTAAGTATTATAGTCTAAAGTTCTTATAACGGTTTACACCCGAAGAGTACTCGGTCTACAGACCTTCGTACAAACACGTGACCTCACGTGACAACCTCGGCAATTACCTCACGGCAATTACCTTACTCGTAATTACCTTACTTAGTAATCACCTTACTAATCTATAACAAGAGCTTAAGGTTTACTACCTCGGTAATTACCTTAGTAACGAAAGCTATAATAAGAGCTATAACGATATCTTAGTTCCTTATAGCTTATACTTACTAAGGAATCTCGAAGTAAGAGATATAAGATCTCTTCTCTTCTACGTAGAATAGACTTCTCTTCTTAGTTAATTCTTCTTATAATAAAGATAATCTTATTTATTAATTTTTTAATATTTAGTCTATAATATTAGAATTAACTTATTCTTTCTTATATTTGTTTATTAAATACGTTAGACGAACTATATATAATAGATTCTATAAACCTACTTATATATATAATATAAGTACGAAAATACTTTATAGTTAAAATATATAGTCTTATATAGAAATACACGGTTTTATATAACAGTCTTAAGTATATAAGTAGCGGCTATAAACATAGAAATATATAGTTTTATATAATAGCTTTAAGTATATTAATAACAGCTATAAATACGGAAATATACAGTTTTATATAAAAGCCTTAAGTATATAAGCGGCGGCTATAAATACGACAAGTCTAAAGTATATAGTAGACGACTATAAATATAATAGAGGATATAAACTTAGCAGATATATAAGAACCTATATATTATAAATTATAGTTATATAGTAAGTAGTTTAGATAGCGCTCTAATAGAATAAGATACGACATCTAGGAATAGAAAGTAGCGTAAGAGGAAATCAGTAATATAGAAGGTATTTAAGAGTTTCAGGATCTCACTATTATAAGACTATTAGAAGTCACGTGTGGTCATGTGACGTGATCGCTTACATTGCTCTAATCGCTGTAATCGCGAGCGATATAAGCGATATAAGCGATATAAGCGATATAAGTAATATAAGTAATATACTTAGAAAACGAAGGTTCTATATAAAGACTAGTATAACTACTATTAGATAGAAGCTTTGTACTTAACTTTAGTTATTAATCTTATTATCTTATTTAATATCTTTAATATAAGTAACGAGTTTACTTCTAAGTAAACAACTCGGCGTATCTATACTTCTTATCTATATACTAACCTTCGAGACTTAGTTATCTTTGTTTAGTTCGTTTAAGTTTCGTTATATTATATAAGAACCTTTATAGTAGTTAATAAATATATTTAACTAGTAGTAGCGAGAGATATAGCTTCTTACTAAAAGTTAGAACTAATTAATAGCTATAAAAGTCTTAGTTATATACAACTGGATCACGTGCCGAGGTTCTACCGAAGTCTCGCTTAGTATATATAAATAGAGACAGAGCGTACTAACTCTCCTCTTCTCTCTTTAGTTTAGTTTTCTTCGAATATAGATACTATTCTATAAGTATCTCTTTTAGTATATTTATAGAAAGCTATTATACTAAAACTAAACTCTTACTCTCGCCTAGAAAGGTATATAAATATTCTAAAACTAATAAATAAAAAACATATATATTTATCTTATAGAAAATCCCTTTATACGCGGTAATAAGCTCTAATACTCCTCTCTTAGCTAGCTTAATAAGTTATTAAATAAAGAGCTTTTATCTTTATTCTTACTATCTACTATTAATACTAGCTCTTAAAAGACTAAGACCTCTTTCTAAGCTATAGTACTACTATCTTCTCTATCTACTAGTAAGGCTACTACTAGCTCTTCTATAGTAGTAACTACGTTACCTTCTTCTCTTTCTATTAATAATATCTTATAATAAATTCTTTAGATAATAACTACTTTAATAAATAAGGTCTACTACTTTAAAGTTAATACTAGCTTTTGTAACGGCACGAAACGGATACTACTACAAAAGAGGCATATGGAAGTGCGTTCGATAGAATGACATATCCGAATACTAGGCTCTGATACGAAGGAAAAGACCAAATTGGTCTTTCCCGATAGAGAGGAGGCAGCTATTTACAAGAGGTTCGGACAATAGTAAGTCCGGAAGCTATCTGGCTTTTCCAAATCCTGAAACAACATCCGTATCGTATCCCATTCGGCACGTAGACTCGGCAATTCCAATTCCGATCATTCCTGATGGTTCTATCACATCCCCCCTCCTTGAAAAAGACTCGTCCTCGAGTCTTCCTATTGTCGGTGCGGTATCGGTGGGCGGTGTCTGCAGGCGGCAGTATTAGTGGCAGAAGGATTGTCGTATGGAATACGGTTTATTAAGCGAGGTGTTTAGCGAAAGGTAGGATACGAGTCGTAGCCGGCCTTGTTCGTAGATGTTGCCTGTATCAGGTGTTTCCTACCAAAAACAAAGCATTCGCTAAAAGAGTGTATAGTCTAACCCCTCGATTGTTCTACATATTAGAGGGGATTTAGACAGGAGTCGGAGGCGGAAAAGTCGGAATTTGGAAGTCGATATCGTAGAAGACAGTAATAACTCAGCTAAGAGGTCACTTATTAGCGTACTTCTTCGATTCGTAACTAATTCGTATCCGATTTAAATTGAACTTCTAGAATCTAGCCAGAAGGTAAAAGAAAGTAAGGACTCCTTACCGAAGACAGGAGTCGGAGGTGGGGTATCGGCTAGTTAAATGTTATTACCGATAATTATCTGATGCTTTGTTTTCCCACCGATTCAGGGTACTCTACAAGGACTTAGTTTCATCTTCCCTTTAAACGGTAGAAAAGGATTCGCGTTCGGGTAGTAGGAGGTTCGGTGTTGTGCTAGATAAGGATTAAAAGGTAGTCTTTTTAACTAAAGTAGTTGTACTAACTGGCTTAGTCGTATTAGCTATGTATAACTTAGCGTTTCAGCGTCTTTCCTTATCTAGGGCTAGAAGATCTACTACCATTTCGACGAAGTTATGGTTCCAACGTCTCTTAAGTACAGCGGCTGAGTTTCGTAGCTATAGTGTAATCTTTTCCTATATATAGAAGAACTGTTCTAACTCTAGTATCTCTCCGAGTATGGCTATACTCGAAAATCGACCTCTGAAGTCAGTAAACGTTTCTTTACCTTCAGCGTCATCTATCTACAAAGCCTGGAAGGCGTTCCGTATATCCTCTATCTCGTATCCGGTTAAGAAATATAAATCCAAAAGTTTAATTATATCTTAATAATCGTGGAAAGTAATATGAATCGACTCGGACTCGTATCTGGGCTTAAGGTAGTTCCTGGCGTAGCCCGTAGTTGTTCCCCAGATGAGGGCCTTTCAAGTCGGTGCGGTATTGTAATGATCGGCGTTTACTAGGAGTCTATCGCGTACCGATATCTTCTATTGTTGGTAGGTAGGTGAGGTACCGTCATTCAAGGGTTTAATCCTTTCCGTGATCTTGCTTTTAGCGGTTCGGGGTAGGAGCGGATTCGGGGTGCCTTCTAAGGCTGGGAGGGTGGTCTGCCGTCGAGGGAAGGCATCAGGGGCAGGATCCCTTAAGCGAAAAGGGTCTCGCGTAGTACTTGGAGGCGAAAGAGGCTCGGGATCGATTCTAGGTGGATTCGTAGAGGCTAGTTGGAGTTCGCTTTTCTTTTCCAACTAGGCGAATCGATCGTTGTTGTCTTGAAGTTTTTCTTCTAAGCCTTATACCACACCTCGTATCTCGTCTGTATTGGAAAAGTCTCGGTTGTCTTTGAGGTTTCGAGCAGGTTGCTTTCCTTTCTAGGACCTTTTGTTTTTGGGCGTGCGAGTGCGGTTCGTAGACCTTTCGGAGGGGGGTCTACTGGCTTCCCTGGTAGGTTGCTTAACGCTCTTAAGAAGCGGAGCATTTAAATTCGACATGTCGTATGTCGATTCGAAAAAGGGGGGGTTAAGGGGTAGATTCGGGAGCCTTCCGGGTAACTGTATATCGTCGACTGTCCGTATATTGTGTAGCAATCCCTATACGGAGAGGGTTATTAGGAGTCTCGGGAACACTTAGCGTATTCTACTCCTATCAATGTAAGAACTGCCTACGATTTTACCAGCTGACTGTTCAGACACTAAACCCCGGTGTCACTAGCTATCCAGGTAGTCTCTAATTACCTAGCTATTTAAGGTTATCGATATACTAATCCGAATCTAGGCCGAATCGAATTCGAAGCAAGTACGCCGGCGCGCTCGAGTAAGATATTATAACAGGCCGTCCCCGGCGGAGTCGAATTTGGTCTTTTAATATAACAGCACGAAACAGATACTACTACAAAAGAGGCATATAGAAGTGCGTTCGATAGAATAACATATCCGAATACTAGGCTCTGATACGAAGGAAAAGACCAAATTGGTCTTTCCCGATAGAGAGGAGGCAGCTATTTACAAGAGGTTCGGACAATAGTAAGTCCGGAAGCCATCTGGCTTTTCCAAATCCTGAAACAACATCTGTATCGTATCCCATTCGGCACGTAGACTCGGCAATTCCAATTCCGATCATTCCTGATGGTTCTATCACAGCTTTAGATCTACTCTTTAAGAAATAGATATATATATACGTTATAAATATACTCTTATAAAGCTAAAAGTTAGAAAGGTTATCTAATCTATCTCTACTACCTAGTCTTCTAAGAAGACTAGTAGAGTAGAGAATCTACGTATATTTATAATAGAAGATAACTAGATTATATATAATACCTAAGAGATTAAAATTATAGTAAAGCTATATATTAATACTAACTACTTTAAATCTAAGAAAGCAAAGATAAACCTAGTATATCACGCTACTACTAGCTAAGCACGTGATTATATTTACTTAAAATATAAGTTTAATACTAATAACTAATTCACTAGTTATAATAAGATACTAGCTTATCTCTATAATATTATAGTTAGTTTATACGTTTATAATAAGGCTTATAAGAAGTACTAAGAGCTACGAATAGCTCGAGAGACGTTCTACGAGTTTTAAGCAAAGTTCTAGAAGCTAGTAGATAAGTCTAGAACTCTAAAGTAAGATAGAATTAATAACCTTTTTAATAAGTTAACTATTAACCTCTAATAAGCTTTTATAGTTATTAGACTTTAAGCTAAGAGAGATATAGGCCTCTTTTACACTCTTACTAGTAGCGTCGACAACGACTTATAAGATATTATAGAAGAAAAGACTAGAAAGCGTATAAGTAAGTATCTATCTACTATAGCTACAAATACAGCTACAGCTACACGTTCTCTAGAAATTCCTACTCGCGTAGCTAGTATTTACCTCTCTACTAATATATGTTATAACTATAGAGAAGTCGGCTATTATATCAAGTCCTGTCTACAGCTAAGAGTTTATAAGAAGGTAGACTTAAGCGAGCTAGAGAAGGAAGAAGAAGCTAAATCTAAGTTAAGAAACGACTATACTTAAGAGAAGACTCTACCTTAGATAAATATAGGATTAATCTCTCTAAGATTAATCTATAGTTATTAGTTAGTAGGAAAGCGTTTACTTTACCTAGTATAATAATAATTAATAGATATAGTATATAAACTACTACTCTTAGTAACTTAGAGTAAATGTATTCTCTTTTATAGACGTCTAATTTAGCTACGACTTAGCGAAGTTCTATAACCTTAAAACAAAAAGACTTCTTATATCTATAAAGATTTACAGATATAATAGAGAGATTAGTAGAGAAGCTACTTACTACCTTCTCTCTAATTACGTATTAGATAGCTGTAAATTCTTTAATATACTCTTTATTCTACTAGACCTAAGGTTATACGACGTTATTCTCGGCTGAAAATTCTTTAAATACTTTTATATTAATATTAACGTAACTTATCGAAAGTTACTCTAGCTAGAGGAACTTAAGCCTTACTTCTTTACTTAGTAGCTTACCTCTCTCTCGCGCGAAGCTATTCGTTCTAAGAATCTTATACTCTTTTACTAGAATTAGATAGACGCTTATAATCTTATAATAGAAGCGGACGAATTATAAAGACAGAATAGCTAATCTATTTTAGAACTTAGTATAATAGAATATCTAGAATATATACCTACGATCTACGAAAGTAACTACTAGTCTTCTATATAAGTATAATACCGGATTATAAAATAGAAACTCGAGGGATTACCTAAGAAAGTACTTACTCTAGTCTATCGACGAAAGCTCTTTCTAAAGTAAGAACCTTCTATAATAATTAACATCTCTACTATATCTATAGTAGAAATATACTACTATTTACTTTAAGAAGATAGTGAGATGTTTACTACTAGCTTATACGAGATTAATAGTATTATAGCTAGATAAGAAGAGGATTATATAGTAATACTAGAGGTTCTAGAGAAGTATATAGATTTTATAGACGTATTCTTAAAAGAAGCTTTAGATACTCTACTATCTTACTAATATTATAACTATAAAATACAGCTAGAAGAAACAGATACTCTTAGATATTCTCTACTATATAAGATATCAACTAAAGAGCTACTTACTATAAAGGAATATATCTTAGATAACCTTTATAAAGGATTTATAGAGTATAGCTAGTTCTCTTTTACTACTCTAGTACTATTTATTAAGAAGGTAGACAGAAGATTACGCTTTTATATTAACTTCTAAAAGCTTAATAACCTTAATTAAAAAGACTACTATCTACTCCCTCTTATTAATAAAATGCTAGCCTATATTAGTTAAGCTTATATATTTATAAAACTCGATATCTACTAAGCTTTCTATCGTATATAAATAGATCCTGATTTTAAAGAACTAACTACTTTCTATATATATTATAGAACGTATAAGTATAAGGTTCTACTGTTTAGACTTATAAATAGACTATCTATATACTAGCGGTATATAAATAACGTACTTTTTAACTATTTAGACGATTTCTACTCTACTTACTTAGACGACATCCTTATCTATTCTTCGAATATATTAAAATATAAGAAATATATACGAAAAGTTCTCTAACAACTATAAGATACTAGCTTATAAGTAGATATTAAGAAATACGAATTTAACGTTAAGAAGATAAAATACCTTAGCTTTATTATTAGAACTAATAGTATTAAAGTAGATCTGGAAAAAGTTATAGTAGTCTAGAATTAGTAAGTACTAGATATAGTAAAAGACGTCTAGAGCTTCCTAGGCTTTTATAACTTCTACCGAAGGTTTATATAGAATTATAGAATTATTATAAAACTACTTATACGTCTTATAAAGGATAACGTACTCTTTAACTTTAACTAAAGCTACTAGAACGCTTTTAAGAAGCTGAAGAAATATCTTACAACGGCTCTAGTTCTTCGTTATTACTCTCTAGAGCTTTCTACGATAATCGAGACAGACGTCTTAGACGAGATAATTACTAAGATACTATAACAATAGTAAGTAGACGGCGAATAGTACCTAGTAGCTTACTTTAGTAAGGTTATATCCTTAGCTGAGTATAATTACAAAATTTATAATAAAGAGATACTTATAATTATACGCTTACTTACGGAATAGAGACTAGAATTATAAAGTATATATAAGAAAGTCTATATTTATACTAACTATAAAGTACTTAAGTACTTTATAATAACTAAGTAGCTTACTATATATTAAGCTAGATAAGCTAAAGCTTTAGCTGAATACTACTTTATAGTAATATACCGTTCTAGAAAGAAGAATAGAAAGACGAACGCTTTAATACGAAAAACAGACGAATTATAGACTTAGAAGAAGCTGAAAGAATAATACCTGACCTATACGCTCTTAACAAAAGAACAGGTTAATATAGAAGTACTTAAAGACCTTAGAGTTGAAATAAGCTTTATTACACTAGCTCTAGTCGACGACGATTACTTCTAAGAGTCTCTTACGCTCTCTAAACGAATCTATAAAGCAAATAAGGATACTAAGACACTTTAAGCTTTATAATTATAAGCTAAGAACGACGAAGACTCTCTATACGTTTTAGAGAAAGACCTACTACTTTATTAAGACTACTTAATAGTATTATATATCGATACTTTATAGATAGACCTAATCTATAAAGTATACGACTAAGTACTACTAGCCTACTCTAGATAAGATAAGACCTACTAGATCCTTCGCTCGAGGTATATCTAGCGAAATATAAAGTCTAATATTACGTAATACGTACGTAACTGTTACGAATGTCGAAGAGCGGATATACTAAGAGACAAGACCCCTGGTTATCTATACCTACTTCTAGTTCTATTATATATATAGTAACACGTAGTAATAGACTTTAAATCCTTTCTAGCTAATAAGTATAGCTTTAATAACGTGTTCGTAGTTATTAACCGATTATCTAAATAATCTATCTCTATTCTATACTAAAAGGAAGTAATAGCTAAGTAGATAGCTAGGCTATACTTATAGTATATATTACGATACTATAGAATCCTAGAGAGTATTATCTCTAACAGAGGCTCTTAGTTTATCTCTGCCTTCTAGCGAGAATTTACGCGAATCCTTAGTATCTAGCTTCGACTTTCGACTATAAATCACGTCTAGATAGATAGATAAACTAAAATTATAAACCAGTACCTAGATTAGCGCTTATAGCTATATATAAATTACTACTAGAATAATTAGTTAGAGCTACTTCTAATAATAGACCACGCTTAGCTTATACTACCTTATAGTACTATTAGAATATCCCTGTTTAAATTACAAAAGAGCTACTTACTAAGAACGTCTTTTAACTAGTATACGCCTAGACCTTCGACTGTATAATAGAGGCTATTATAAGAAGAAGCTATAACAGTTATAAAGACTCTTTAAGAAGTACTAGACGTCGGCTAAGCAAATATAGTAAAAGCTTAAGAAAAGAAAGAATAGGATATAAATAGACATAGATAAGAAGTAGACTTTAGAGTCGGTAATATAGTTTTTATTACTATAAAGAACTAGATATAACGAAACTTAAACGAACTAAACAAAGATAACTAAGTCTCGAAGGTTAGTATATAAGTAAGAAGTATAGATATACTAGGTTGTTTACTTAGAAGTAAACTCGTTACTTATATTAAAGATGTTAAATAAGATAATAAGATTAATAACTAAAGTTAAATACGAAGCCTCTATCTAATAGTAGACGTGCTAGTCTTATATAGAACCTTCGTTCTCTAAGTATATTACTTACATCGCTTATATTACTTACATCGCTTATAATTAAGGCGACTAAAGCGATATAGGCGATCACGTTATATAACTATATATAACTTCTAATAGTATTATAATAGTAAGATTCTAAAACTCTTAAATACCTCTTATATTACTAATTTCCTTCTATATTACCTTCTATTCCCGGATATTATACTCTATTCTATTAGAACGCTGTCTAGACTACTTACTATATAACCGTGGTTCGTAATACTATCCTCTTCTTAGACTAGCGTATTCGTACACTTAAGTATATTCTAAGAAAATATCGTTAAAAGGCTAGTAGCCTTTCTAGTTCCTATTATATCGTTAATACTTCTCTTAAAAGATAAGCTCAAATAATATAAAACTCTTAACATCTTTTATATTAAATATATAAGACGCGAAATAATTCTCTATACTCGTTATATAAATATAAAAACTAGTTATTAATATATTAGCGTTCCTAGTAGTTCTAAGTACTCTAAATATACTAGAAAAGATAAGTTTTATAATATCGAGACGTAAAACTAAATACTCTTACTTTTTAAGTAGAAATCTATTAATACTTAGAAACAGCGGTTATAGTAGAAGGAGGAGACAGCTTATAAGGTTTAGGAAGAAGCTATATAGAAAATCCTCCGCTTACGGAAACAATAACGCTTCCTTACTAAG
Source organism: Calycina herbarum (assembly GCA_001414485.1). Classification (NCBI taxonomy): domain Eukaryota; kingdom Fungi; phylum Ascomycota; class Leotiomycetes; order Helotiales; family Pezizellaceae; genus Calycina; species Calycina herbarum. Next base: position 11,857 of record LLEY01000151.1, on the reverse strand, counting down.
CAGGAGTAGGAGATACTCTGTCGTGGTCTTACTAACCTATAAGAGCTTAATAAAGTTAAGAAGAAAGAAAGAGCAAAGAAGGAGAAAGAATAGAAGGAGTTAGAGATCGACCGGCTAGTAGCCTCTCCTTTCTCTAGTAACTCCGCTTTTACTACTAAACCGTCTCTTGATTCGGCTTTTCTTAAAGCTTTCTCTTCTAACTATAAAATATAAGTAATCCTAGGTTTTAATAGTAGAACTTCTAAAGTTCCTCCAAGTAATAGTTAAGGTTACTTTTTAGCTCTTAAGTGTTTTCTAAGTATAGGTAGTTTAACTATTTAATTAAATACTTAACTTATTCTCTAATAAGTTTATAGTTAAGAATCTTTTTAACTTCGTATTTAGTATTTAGATTTACTAGTTAAATTTCTATGATTAGAGATAGTAGTACTCCTAGTAGTACTAGTTCGAGTAAAGATATATAGAATACTAGATAGATATTTATTATCTTTAGTAGTACTAGTTTATAATTTAAAGGTTCTCTAACTTATTTAATTTTAAATATTCTAAGTTTTTTATAATCTAATTTATTACTTAGTCTTTTTATATTAATATTCTTTTATACTAAGTAGACTTTATCTCTCTCTTTTAGTATTAGCTTCTAACTACGTCGTTTATTATAGTAGTACGTGTTTCTTTTAGCTACGAACTATAAATCCTTTATAAGTTCTTTATATAGGCTTTTAATTCTTAAAACTTAAATATAAGTAAGTTAGTTATCGATGATTATAAATAGCAGTTCTTAATATACTATTAATTTATATCTATAGTTAGTATAGAATAGTATAATAAGTATTATTTCTATTATTAAACTATTATAGATAAACTATACTAGAGGCAGTAGTTCTACCTAGTTGTTTTACTAGTAGTTTATATAATAATAAAGATATATTTTAACTACTTAATTTATCTATTTATTTCCTTTATTTATTTAAGAGTAGAAAGCTATAGAAAGCTTTCTCTTCGTATCTAATCGTTCTATAAGAGCGATCTAAAATTTAGAAGTAAAGAGTTTATCTCTATCTAAGAGTATTTCTTCTAGTAGTCTATATCTTAAGACTACTTCTCTAAGGAATACGAATACTAATTCCTTAGCTATACTTAATTTTATATATACTATTAGAATTATATATTTTGTAAGTCGTTCTATAATAACTAAGATCGAGTTATACTTAACTCTTATTATTAGATCTTTAGATTTTAGTAATTTAATAATAAAATCTAAAAATATCGATTTCTAAGATATTTATAGTATTAGAGTAGTGTTTATCTATCTATAAGAAGTATAGTAGAAAGCCTTATTTCTAATATAGATATTATATTCTACTATTACTTTCTTAACTATCGTAGATAACCGATTAATATAATAGTATTATCTTATCCGCTAGAGAGTTCTACGAATTCCTTAGTAGCTATAAGTAGGCGTAGTATAGTATTCTTATATAAACTCCTTTATATATAAACTAGGAACCTATAGTTTCCCTTTTATATACTAGTTATAACCTTCGTATATACTTTAGGTTTTGTCTATCTAGATGTTATTTATTACTACTATTTTATATATAGTAGATACTAAGTTACTATTTTTATCGTACTTTAATATTACTATATTAACATATTTTTTGTTTTTCTTATAGCCTAGTTTCTAGCTTAGAGTATCGACTTAAGCGTTACTTATTCTACTAATATATCGAATAATTATCTTAAATCCTACTAAGGTTTTAGACTACCTAGCTAGGCGTCTTATAACGAGTTCCTTAGTTGTAGTAAACGTTTTTAGGTTTAGATAATTAGTAAGTACTATTACTAAATACGTTATACTCTAGAAGTAAATCCTCTATTCTTTAAAAGCTAGAATAATAGCTATTAACTCTTTGTTATAAATATTATAATTCTATTATACTATATTAAAAGTTTTTAAGAAATATACTATAGGTATAAGCTTTCCTATTTTATTTAGTTATAGATATACAGCGCCTACTACTATATCTAAGGCGTCTATTTCTATTATACTTAGTTTCTTATAATTAAAATTATATAAGATAGGTTTTACTATAAACTGTTCTTTGATTTCTTAGAAGGCCTTTTTAGCCTTCTTATCTTAGATAAAAGTTATAGCTTTTCTAGTTAGTATTAACATAGGTTTTATAATTTTTATATAGTCTTTAATAAATAGTTAATAGAAATTAGCAAATCCTAAGAAGGATTATATATCTTTAACGTTTTTTAGTAATTCCTATTTAATAACTATATAGATCTTTTCTAGATTTATTTCTATTTTTCCTAAGCTAAATACCTATCTAAGAAAGAGAGTTTTATTAACTCTAAACTTATATTTCAAGAGTTTCAGACGAGAGTCTACTTTAGTAAGCCTTTATAAGACTTCCTTTACATAGCTCTTATATTCTTCTAGATTTTCTAAAAAGATTAATATATTATCTAGGTAATATATAATAGTTACTTCTAGAAGATTCTCTAGAATACTATTATTCTATCTCTAATAAGTAGCTAGTATATTAGTTAAACTAAAAGATATTACTATATACTTATAGAGTTCTAATAGTAAGATAAACGTAGTCTTCTATTCATAGCCTATCTTAATCCTAATTAATCTATAGACGTTCTATTAATCTAGTTTCGTAAATTTCTTTACTCGGCTTAACTTGTCTTATAAGTACTAGCTAGTTAGTAATAGATAAGCGTTCTTAATTACTATATTATTTAGTTCTTTATAATTAATATATCCTCGTCTATCTAGATCGTCCTTTTTCTTAATAATAAGTATATTTAAGAAGATAGGCGATTTAGATTTTTAAATATATCTCTTCTTTATTCTTTACTAGATATAACTTTCTAATAAAGCTAAGTTATTCTAATTATATAGTTAAAGCTTCTACTTTCTAAGGTTATAACTCTCTATTAACTTAATCTTATAATCTTATAGCTAATATTTAAGAAGAGTACGTATATCTAGGTCTTTGAATAATTTCGTAAATTCTCTATACTATATAAATATTTCGTTATTAGCTTTCTTACTAACCTATAGAGGACTCTAGATAAGGTGTTCTAGCGCTTTAGAAGAGGTAGCGCTAACCTCGTTCTAGTCTTAAAGTTATAAATACGAACCTATATATTTATATCGACTAAAGATTATTATTCTAACCTTCTAGTTAATCTCTAGATTATATTCTTAAATCTATAGTATACTAAGTATTACTTCTTTACTTTCTATTTTAATAATATTAAATTATATATTTAAATAATATTCTTTAATATTAACTTTTATTAGAATAGTCTATTAATTAATAATCCTATTTATAGGAGGAACAGGGTAACTTATAGAGTAGGCTACAGAGTAGGCTATAGAGTAAGTTACAGAATCGGTGCAGGGTAGGTCAGGTGATCGTTAAATCACGTTTTTATAGAATCGGTAGTATAGATAAAGAGTAAAAGACTTAATTAACTTGGTTCCTAACTATAAGAACAGTAAAGGGCTATATATACTTCTAGAATAAGTACTAGAAGCTTCTATAGCTTATAAATAGAATAGTTACTAGAAGATTCTACGGTTTACGTAACCGAGAACGTAACCGAATCTTCTAGATAACACTAGAAAGAACTAGTATAGACTAAGGTTTAAACCTAAAGTCTATTAGTAAGTAAGGTAGTTATTACCTAATACTAACACACTCTCTTAATAAGTACTTTACTTAATAATAGAGGAAATACTTACTTAACTTTAAAGTAGAAGCAAGTATACTAACTAATAGATAAGCTTATTAACTTAACTTTAAACTAGAAGTTAATAGAGTAAATAAGAGCTAAAAGTAGACTTAATAACTAATCTAGTTTTAAAGAAAGAATACCTCTTTAAAGAGAGTAATAAGACTAAAATAAAAGGTATTTCTTTAATAGAGAATACTTTAGAGCTAAGGTCTTTATATAAAGTTAAGTTCTTTAAGAAACTTATTATACTTTACTTTATCTAAAGCCTTAGTAAAACCGTCTGCCTTTTGTTCTTTAGTAGAGACGTATATAACGTCTATAATCCCCTTTGTAATAAGGTCTCTTATAAAGTGGTATTTCACGTTTATATGCTTAGTACGTTCGTAAAATACAGGGTTTTCACTCAGGTCTATAGTGCTTTTATTATCTATATATAGAGGAAACTTGACTTGTTTATAATAGTCTAATTCTTTAAGTAAAGCCATTATATATATAGCTTCTTTAGTAGCTAGATTAAGAGCTACATACTCGGCTTCGGTAGAACTTTAAGCTATAATAGATTGAAGTTTACTACGCTAAGTAAAGGGACCTCCTGCTATATAGAAGATATAGCCGCTAGTAGACTTTCCGGTACTAATATCTCCGGCGTAATCGGCGTCGGTAAAACCACTTATATAAAGAGATAAGTTACTATAATACTTAATACAATAGTTAATAGTAGTATTAAGATATCTTAGAACTCTTTTAATAGCTTTAAAGTAATCAGAGCTAGGATTACTAGCGTATCTAGCTAATCTAATAACCGAATAAGCTATATCTAGTCTAGTTCTTAGAGTAATATAGAGTAAACAACCTATAATACCTTGAAAGAGCTTTATATCATCTTTTAAAGCTTTCTCTTTATTAGGTACTAGCTTTATCTTAGCTTCCATAGGTGTATATATAGGATTAGCTCCTTTAAAGCCGTACTTTTCTAGTACTTTAGAGATATAATTACTTTGATCTAGCTTTAAAACTCGGTTATTATAAGAGTCTTTGCTTATAGTAACGTTTATACCTAAATAGTCCTTTATAAGTCCTAAGTCTTTAACTATAAAGTGCTTTTTTAGGTCTTTAATAAGTTCTTTAGCTAATAGAGTTAAAGGAGCTATAATAGCTATATCGTCTACGTATATACTAAGTATAATAGACTTTTCTCTATTAATCCAAAGACAAGATTTAGAATCTAAAGAGCTATACTTTAAGCTTTTAAGTACTTTTGTTAAAGTATAGTACTAGATCCTAGCTGATTACTTTAAGCCGTATAAAGTCTTTAAAAGTAATAAACTACTAATTTTATTACTTTCTTCTATAGATAAGTTACTTACTTTTAAGTAAGTTCCTATTCCTTTAGAAGGATTTTGTTACGATCTATATCTAAAGGCAAAGGTATAAGAGTATATATATATATATTCGAGAATTTAAAGCTACAGTTCTAAGAACGAGGGAATACGGAATATATACCCTACGAAAAAGAGGTATTTCTACTAACTATAAAGAGCTTTTAATCTCGTTATAAATCCGTCTAAGCGTTGCGGCTCTGACGGTCACGTGTAGGACCGAGAATCACGTGTTACGGACCAGTGCTATAACATTACCCCCTCTTTTAGAAAAAGCTTATCTGTAAGCTTTATATTACGACCGAATCGTCTGTTAGATAATCGTAATCGTCTATTCCGTCTTCCTACGCTTATATCTAGCTTTGTAAAGCCCTTAGCGGACCAGCGCGGGCTAGATTAGCGAGGTGAAAATCGCGTAATTTATATAGATAGTACTTAAAATTCGAGGCCGGATACTACTATAGATCAGGGTTATAGCCTAACTATTAAACCCTGTATTAGAGCTTTCTACGAACTACTTTTATAGCTAAGACTTCTTCTACTTCCTACTCTTCCTAATCTGTAACCTATATTAGCAGGGGTGGTTCGTTTACCTGTCTAGGTAACGGATCTATAGCGGCCTTATAGAGTAGTGACGGGTGGAATACAGAGTATATACGGAAGTGGTCTAGCAGTTCGAGCCGGAAAGAGTGTCCTTCGCAGGCTGTAATCTAGAACGGACCCTTGTTTTATCTATCTAACTTATAGCTTAGCCGGTCTGTCTTCTAATTACAAGTCGATACTTAAACAAAGTCGTCTACGTTAAAGTCTACTACTCTTCGAATCCGGTTCGCGGACCTTATATAGCGGTCTTATGCTTTACTAACTAATTCCTTTGCTACGGTCTAAGTGTCGTATATTCTCTGTATAAGTGCCTCTGTATTAGTCTAGTTAAGCTATTCGTAGACTGTTATAGATTTATCTAGACGGTTCTAATCGAAGGACGTAGTAGCTATATATCTGTTAATTACTTTAAAAGGCGAGAGCCTACCTAGACTCTTATATAGAAGCGTAAGCTAAGCGTAGTCTAGAATAGGGACAAGTTCGCTCTAGTTATCCTAATAGTAACTAATAAAAGGCTATAGGCGTTGATTAATCTATTAGTTTATAATTTTAGTTTATCTATTAGTTTATAAGTAAAAAGTAGTAGATAGCCTAAGCTTTATACTAAGGATTCTATAGAATTCAGACTAGAAAGAAGAAATAAACTGTGGTCTACGGTCTAAAACAATGCTTTATAGATAGCTGTAGGTTTAATAAATCTACGTAATATATATTCGAGCTATATCTTAGGCTATAACTGTCCTTAGACAGGGGATCGAGACCGATTACTTAGTTAGACGATCTATAACTACCTATAAGGTATCGTAACCTTGTTTATCAGCAGGGAAAGACTTATAGTCTATAGTAATATACTGCTAGAGACGTTCTAGAACTGGTAACAGGTGTAAAAACCTAGGTTTACAGTCGCGAGGAACCGTAGCACGTCGACAGTCTCCGTAGTTACTAATATAGGTTTCTATAGACGTCTGTAAACCTTTCTACTAGTATCTACAAGCGAGGATAGCTACCGTCTTTGTCTGTCTAAGGTGAGCCGTAGATACTTATACGTGAGCCTTACAGATTAGGTCCGTCCGTAAGATACCTTAATCAGGAACCACGAGTCTCTTTTACTAAAGAAGTAACCCGTTCTCTATTGTCTAGTTTTAGTACCCGCGGGTAGCTTTTGTTCAGTCGTCTTCTAAGTCTAAAGAGTTACAGTTAGTAGTAAGTAACTAGTCGACAAGGTTAAGCGAGGGTTCTAAGGTAACTAAGGCTAACGTTATAAGAGGTTCTAATCGAGTAGTAATACGTAGATCTAACTGATTAGACGTAAGCAAGGTTTATTATCTTATAGACGCTTTTAGGTCGTTCTACGGGTTAACGTCTTAGTCTCGGCGTATTAGTATATCCGTTTTCTCGTTCTACTTACTAGATCGAAACGTAATTATAAAATAGAACTCTAATAGAAACTCTACCTATCTTACTTACTACTGGTTTAAGTTTTTAGATATTATAAAGTACTCTAAAGCCTTGTAATCGGTGAAGACCTTGATCTAGGAGCTAGTCTAAGTAAGATCCGCTCGCTATTATCTAAAAGAGTGTATAATAGCTAATATCTCCTTATCGTAGATTTAGTAGTTTAGCTCGGCGAGGTTCATCGTCTTCGAGAAGTAGCCTATAGGTCTCTACGGTTTAGTTTCGGATATACGTTGTAATATTATAGCTGTAACTACTTCGTTAGAAGCGTCAGTCTCAACTATAGTCTCTAAATCGGCTATAAAGTGGTATAAGAGAGAGGCAGTAACTAAGGCTTTTTTTAATATATTAAAAGCTTTCTTATATTCTAAGTCGAACTTAAACAGCACTTCCTTACTTATAAGATAGTTCAGTAGATAAGTAATCCGTCTATAATCTCGAATAAAACGTTAGTAGAAGTTATAAAAACCTAGGAAGGACTAGATACTCTTAATAGTACTAGGATATTTCTAGGAAACGATTGCTAAGATCTTCTCTAGGTCGACTTCGATTCCGTCTATAGAGATAATAAAACTAAGGTACTTTATACGAGTAACGTAGAACTCTGTCTTCTTAATATCTACTTATAGTCTAGCTTTACAGAGCCGTTCTAAGACCTTATAGACGTGTTCAACGTGTTCGAGCTTATTATTAGAGTATATAAGAATGTTATTAAGGTAAGCTATATAAAAGTTATCGAGATATTCTATAAGAACGCTATTTATATACCTCTAATACGTAGCAGAACCGTTAGTTAAGCCGAAAGGCAACACCTTATATTTAAACGTACTATAATAGGTCTAAAAGGTTATAAGTTCTTCTAACTCTAGATCTATATATATATAGTTAAAAGCTTAACGAATGTCGAGCTTTATAAGGATTTTAGCACTAGTAATTCGTATAAGAGTTTCGTCGATTAGCGGAAGAGGGTACTAGTTCTTATAAGTAAGGTTATTAAGTTTCTAGTAGTCGATATAAAGCTGTAAGCTTCTATTAGACTTCTTTATAAACAATACTAGAGAGACGAAAGAGGCGTGGCTAGGAATAATAAACCCTTTATCGAGGTTATTAAGGATATACTACTTTATAGCTAGAAGTTCCTTAGTCGTTATCCTATATAATAGGCTATATAATAGAGTATTCGAACCTATAAGTTCGATCTAGTAGTCGACTTAGTTTTGTAGTAGAGGAAGCTCGTCTAAAGCTCTCTTTAAAAAGATATCCTTAAAGTCTATGTATTCCTAGCGAACGTTCTATTCTACTAGTTGTTCGTCTAAAGCGTAATCTACTAAAGAGAGCTCTATACGTAACCTATCTATAAGAGCATAGTCGATCTCTTATAAGCTGGTAGAGAAGACTTCGTTATCGCGCTTTTAAAGGTTAAGTTTAAAAGCGGCAGCTCTAATATAATAGATATTAATAGCGAAGTCTTCTATAGGTTTATAGATGTCTGTAAGCGAGCTCATAGCCGCTTTATAGTCTATAACTAAACGTTTTCCTAAGAAGGATCGACGACGTTATTAGCGGTTAGGAATAAGGACTTGTATTCTATTCTAGGCAGAGACGAGGTCTTATTAAAAGCTTTCGTCTAGAATTTCCTCGAGAGTAACTAGTAGCGGGGTTTAGCGCTAGCTTCGAGGCAGTATCGAATAGATTAATATAGGTTTCTCTATAGTATTCTAGCAGAGGTCGCGGTTCTCTATATCCTCCTAAGCTTAGAGGTCTAGTAGGGAGATAGTTATCGATTCTCTAGTAATAGGTACTAAGTAATCGAATCGACGAACTAAGAGAAGGGATTCTAGCTACTTAATCTTACAGCTACGGACTACTAACTTTACGTTTACGTCTATAAGCTATTAACAGCTAATAATAATATTATATCTACTAATATTAGTAATTAGAAAGAGCGTATTAGTAAACTGTCGTTTATCGATACTTAGTATTAAGCGAATAACACGAGTAATCGCTAGTCCTTTATGTCTATTAAACCTTATAATTGATATTATATATAACAGCTTTTCTATAGCCTATCTATAATATTAACTTAACTAGTTAGCTAAAGCTGTATTAATAAATAGCTATCTATTCGCTCTAGTATTAATAAGTCTAGTAGTATTAAAAGCATATCTATTCTTAATTAAAGTATATATAGTTATAAAAGCCTTTCTACCTATTATATAACTTAGATTAAGAGGTTGAGATCTAAGTTTGTTTTACTCTAAAGAAGAGACTTGCTTTAGAGCTGTTCTTTTCCCGAGTCCTTATAGACGAGTTCCTTATTAGCCGATTCTTCTCTAGACGTTTATAGTCCGTAGGAGTCCGTAAGCGAGTTTTCAGCGTCTTCTAATAGCTTAATAGCTGTGGAGGGTTTTCGAGGAAGAGGGTATTTACTAGTATAGTGCCTAGGTTTATCGCAATTATAATAGATAACGTCTACTATATCCTAGACAGGAGTTATACTCTTATAAGTAGGCAAAGGAGTCTTGCGGTCCGTAACTGGAGAGTAACGGACCGGGCTTTAGGTTAGCGGATAACTAATAGTAGTACGTAGAGCCGGAAGTTAGTAAGTTAATCCATAGCCGGTAGAGAAACCTCTTATAAGTAGGCAGCGGTTGTAGCGAGCTATAAGGCGTTCCTTAATAGTTACTCTGTCTTAATAGACAGAGTAATAGCGGTTATATAACTAGTTAAAGGTTGCTAGAGTGATTTAGACTAGCGAGATACTTACTTAGAGAGCTAGCGTAAGCTTCTAGTACAAATCTTCGGACCACTTACTTAACGGGATATAAGCCTTAGTTATAAGGCTTAAGAAGGTTGCTTTAAACATAGCAAAAGTCTCGTCCTCTTATATTAAGAGTTTACAGAAGACCTTACGAGCCTCTATAGCTTCGTTACTGTCTACGAACAAGGTATCTAGATATATAAGTATATCTATAACGTCTATAAATAAGGTAGAGGAACCGAAATCCATCTATGGTTCTAGGTACTCTTATACTATACTAGAAGTAGCTATAAAGACGAAGGTAAGTTTATCTTATTCGTTCTCGAAGAGGTTCTTTCTTATTTTACTAGCTAAGATAATCCGCCAGGCCTTATATAACGAGGAAATACCGTTCTTAATTTTCTTACTATCTTAGAACTTACGAGTAGAATTGTTAGAACTAAATCGGGAACGGGAGGAGTCGGTAGTAGCCTCTTAGAAGACTTGTATATACTCGCGGCTTAGGAGAGGGTTGTTAGAGTGGTTTATAGGTAACGAGGTTTAGTAGAGTTACGTACGTAAAGAGAGGATTTCAGCTTATAAACGAACGTTTTCGTCTATAGAAGGCTCGCTTATCGTAGGGGAGGCAGGCGAGGGAGAGGCGACTCTAGGGGTGTTATCCGGTTATTAGAGCTTGGTTTAAGACGAGCTAGTAGGTGTCTTCCCTTTTCTACTACGACTACTTCGAGTGTCGGCTATTATATTATTAGAAAGGAAGGAGGAGAAGGTAGGGAGAGGTTATAAAAAAGGTTATATAGGCTGTTATAGGCGTGTCTTTCGAGGAGATAAGTCGTTATAGACGTAGAGATACTCGAGAGATCTGTTTATAAGAAGAGGGACTGTTATAGGCAGAGGAGGAGGGTTGTAATCATACTATTACAAGTGTAAGATCTTCTAGCTATTATAAGCGTAGAATCCGGTTAATATTATAATCCTTTATAGAGAGTAAAAAGGGTTAAGCTTTAAATAATATTACGATCTATATCTAAAGGCAAAGGTATAAGAGTATATATATATATATTCGAGAATTTAAAGCTATAGTTCTAAGAACGAGGGAATATAGAATATATACCCTACGAAAAAGAGGTATTCCTACTAACTGTAAAGAGCTTTTAATCTCGTTATAAATCCGTCCAAGCGTTGCGGCTCTGACGGTCACGTATAGGACCGAGAATCACGTGTTACGGACCAGCGCCGTAACAGCTTTATATATAGATTATTAGTATCTATAGGCCTGTGAGTAAAGGCAGATACTATATCTATCTTATATATAATAAGACTATAAAGTATAGCTAAAGCAAAGACTAGTTTCTAAGAGATCTGCTTAATAACTCCGGTATAAGAGTCTATATAGTCTCTTCTATAGATTTGTTTAAAACCTTTAGCTACGAATCGACCTTTTAGCTCTATATAACCGTCTTTAAAATCTTTAATCTTATAAACCCACCTAGTTTTAATAGATATAATAGAGGAAGAAGAGGAAGAAGAGTCTATAAAGCTAATAGCTTTCCAAGTCTTATTAGACTCTAGAGTGTTTAGTTCACTTTGTATAGACTTAATCTAATAGTCCTTGTAAGGATTATTAGAGATAATAGCTTCTTCGTAAGTTTTCGGTTCTGAAATAAAACCTATAGGCTTCTTAATAGTAACTTTAGAAGTTATAGCTTTATCTTCTTTATCTTCTATTAGGTTTTCACCCTCTATTTTAGAGACTAAAAGAGCAGAAGCAGCGTAGTTATAAAAGGAAGCTATATTAGCCTTTTTATTATAGCTTCTATTATAGTTATAACTAATAGCCTTTCGAGGTCTTAGAGTTATAGTATTCTCTATAGCCTCTTCGTCTTCGCTTTCTACT